>JAAAKL020012593.1:0-12942 GCA_010016065.2 Carybdea cf. marsupialis auct. non (Linnaeus, 1758)
AGGGCATTTTATGTATTTTATATGATTTTATGCTTTTAATTATGTAGTTACTGATTTTATATATATATATATATATACTAAATATAATTGAGAAGACAGGAATTGGATTTAGAAACTTAGAGGACTTACTTTGCAACTTTCAACGAGTTATAGATAGATTGCGCAGAAGGTCAAGTCACGTCCAAATATGTTCGTCTTAAAAAGGTTTATACTGCAAGGGGATTTAACATGTGAACCAAGACTTTTACTAATACCCTATCTTAAACGATTTTAAAAATTGCTGATTTCAATTATGTTCAAGCTCTGTGATGTTACATTTTTGATTTTTTGTAAGCTATCTGTAATCTTCCTTCATCAACTAAGTTAACAATTTTTTCTCGTTAAGCTTACAGAACTGAGTACTATTTGATAGTGTGCTACATGAGAGTTGAGGTTTAACCATGTAGTTCATTACCCTTCATCTCTTTTAATTTAAGTTAAAATCTTAAATTTAATCTCAAATAAAATAATCTGAAAAGTTATTTAGAGGTGCAAAACTTTAAAATTAGAATATTCATTTTGCAAAACGCTTTCGACGGCCACTGACCAAGGATGTAGTCTGAAGTGACGTTAGAACACGTAATTACAAGAGCATGTCGAGTAACTCTAGTGGTCAATTAAAGATAAAATTATTTACGTATTACAAATCCGTTGTGTTTAAGTTATATTAATAATTTATGATAAGAGTAATCTTTCCATAATTAAAATATCTTTATGAATCTATTTTTTAATCTAGATTGTATAATTTTATGTTCGAAATGATATAAGAAACATAGAAAATTGTGTTATCAACGAAGTACGAACCCGTGATCTACACATTCCAACCACCTAACCAGCCAATCCTATTGGGGAGAGAAGTGGGGGCATGCGACCTAATTCTGAGCTATTTTTAGTGTTAGTATAGAGGCATTTGCAAGGGTTAAGGGACATTAGATGGTGGCAAACGAGTAAGGATTATCTTGCCAAAGAGCTTGTTCAGACAGCTCAGTAAAGATATAGGCCTATAACTACCAGCGTCGTCAGCAGGCTTACCTGGCTTCAGAATAACTAGAAACTTTGCTCACTTCCATAGGCTGGTGGATTGCCCCTTGTTCATTGTATAAGTAAAGGCGTCAGCCGGCCACCCTATTTAACTCGGCTCTAGGTGTTTTATCATATCTGCGTATATATCGTCCAGGCCCGCTGCCTTCCCAGCACTCACAGTCTTCAAGGCAGCAAGAGTCTCCAAACTCTGTACCTTGGTTGACAATTCACTTTCTTCTGGATGGAATTTGAAAAATCTCTTAAGGAGTCTCCAGGTGTGTGTGATGGACATTTAAATGTCCAGGTTTTCCACAGTTTTGATCGCATCTGTAGCCTTCTTTCATTGAGTAAAGCAAGCAGTTGATCTGTGCTGTCTTTTCTAGTGCTCTTTGTCTGCTGTTGCAATAGGTTTTTACTCTCATGAAACCAGCATAGTCCGATGGCCACGAGGGATGTAATTCTTAGTACTTGAAAATATTAACTTATTGAGCCCAATTGTGTCTCCTGCTGCAGGGATCCTTACTCATGTCTTCTCCATATCCTTTGTAAAATCGCGCTAATTTGCACGCCTAAAATTACACCATGGCAAGTTTAACAAATGGTATTTTAATGTCGGTAATGATTAGGTTTGGCCGGTGTTGACTGTGACGAAAGTTGATGAACACTACGCTAAAGTCAGGATTATACTTTTGCGTCCATCGCGCAAATTTGAAGGTACCATGGTCTCTAGAGCTGTATAACAAGTGCATGCACCCGAGTTTAGGCCACTCGACAATCCTCTTGTCCTCCTCATCGTTTACTCCATATCCGCACGCATTGTGATGATTGTTGAAGTCACCAGTGACAACCGTGTGGTGCTGATAGTTGTATGTCTACTTACGTTAACTAGTGCCCAGTATACATAAAGGAGGCATGTTGAATAAAAAGTGGCAGATATTTGATGCGAGGAAGCAAGAACGAAGAATGACGACTTACCAGAAGAGCTATTTTATGTTTTTTTTCTAGTTTATCTTCATATAGAGGAAAGTATAGATATATATTTATAGGTAGCATATGGGTGAGGTTGGATTTGGGTGGTTTATGTATATTGACAACAGTGATATCGCCGTATGTTATTGCTGTCCCGGAGGAGACCATCCACAGTAGATTCCTGTACGCTAGTCATATGTGCCTCTTTAACATATGTGACTATGCCTAATTCTGTGTGGTCAATTCTTGAGACCAGTATGTATCCATGTATTTTATATCTAGATGGAGGGCTTCTAGGTTCAAGTGTGATTCCTGTAGCGCCCTCGGCAATCTCTCAAGATAGTTGCACTTTACTGCTGAAATCCTCTTGATATTTAGGGATAAGGATTCTTATTTGAATCCCAATCACAATGAGATCTGATCTGCCATATTGACTCTCAACAGTAGCATCGCGGACCTATTTATCCTGGGGAGATGGCCGATGCTTTCTTTTGGAACTTTCACTTTCGTTGAGATGTGAAGCCGAGAGCAATTAGGAGTTGGTTTGGCCACCATGGTTGTATCTCTCTTAGTTTAGCCCTCTAGAAAGACCATTAAGCCCCACACTGGTGCAGTTAGAAAGCCCAAGCTCTTTCTTAAAGCATTTGTTACAATAACGAATATGTTTTGATTAACAATAATCTTGAGCTAAAGCCGCAATTTCCTTACCTACCTTACCGGATCGGGTAATAAGCACAGGCAAAATTGTGGTGTGATGATGAGAACACCCATTCCGCCGGGTCCCCAAGTTGCGGATAGGGGAACTGCCTTCAGATATGGAAGTTAGCGGTGAATATGGAAATAAGCCGTCAAGGACAAAATTCTGGATTACCCTTTGGTAAGGCTTAGCACCCAGTAGCCACTCCGCTAGGATCAAAGGTAAAGTTATCGGCAGCAGGATAACGGATGTGACGTTGACAGTTATCAATAATCTGATGCATTGGTACCTACACAACATGACAAGCAGATGAGCGATTCATCGTCTATGGGTGTGATGAGTGAGCTTCAATGGAAGTTATTGCGACCACAGGTGTATTGGTGGGGTGCATATCTGTGTTAATTCAGCTAACGAAAGGAAAGGAGCAACTTCCTAAACCTGCAGTAAACAAAATATCTTTTTATTTCACAAGTTATGACACCCCATGATATCCATACAACGCAACAACACTTCCATTTTCCACAAAATTGTTACAAGATTTTCTATCTATTTTTATACATGTCAAGAATAAGGTACCCTATATCTAAAGCAGCAGATGGCTTATGTCAATCAAATTTTCCAGTAAAATGTTAAAAACATATAAGAGAAAATTTGCCAAATTACAGACATGACGTTTTACAGAGATAAATATATATATTCCAATTTGGGAGGCAGGTGAAAATCTGCCCCACCATTGGGGTAGGGTTTAGGCAAATATGAGTAAACGTGCGGAATTGATGAAGTTGAGACAGAAACAGCTCAAGCAGCAGTAGCAGTTGGAACTTAAACAGCAGGAGATCTAGCGACTGAAGGACCAGTAATTACAAGAGATAAAACAGATGCAGCAGTGGCTCAAGCAAGCTGCATCCCTGGGAAATAGTGAAGTGGCTGCTATGGCAACGGTCCTGTATTTACGACCTCCACAACTAGTGTCCAGTCTTTCAACTCCACTACTATGCTTGCTTCAGAGCCTTCAAGAAATCGTCCACGCTCGTTCTGTTAAAGTTGCATTCAAGCTCAAGGATGCCTGCCTAATCAATCTGCTACTGCTCTCAAGCATGGATGCATGGCACTCACCACCCCAAGTAATCAAGGAAACCATTTACACAGTCAACAAGGTCAAAGGGCAACCAAAACCTAGTGTTCCATTTGTTTACTAACTCCACCGAGATAATCTTCTAAAAAACCTAGAGGAATTTACTCTTGTTACGGAAGTAGAATAGAACAACAGTGCCATTCAATTTCAGCATATAATCACTGGAGTGTTAAGAAACATATTGTAAATCTGTTTCAAAAATAGAAAGGGCTTGGAAAGGAACTCGTCAAAGAGTAAAGCAGACCAACATTGCCAAAACTATCCAGAGTGAGATACCCAGAGTATCCTTAGTGCATTAGTTATGACACTGGACACCGCCATCACTGGCAACATGATCACAAAACAGTGCTGGAAAGATTTCAAATCTGAGGAGGCGCATTTTAAACCAGCAAGGAAGTACGATGCTCCTCTCCCAAGATCTTTTATCAGAAGAGCATCGAAGACAAGTACAAAGGAAAGTATGTCATGCTGAGTAAGTTGTTACTAACGTCTCTGACCTCAACTTTTTGGGCGAACTAAATTCTTTGAAGGCTTACGAAGCTATTTTGAGCCTCTTGAGAACGGTGCAGAATGTCATAAGTTTGTTTTTTGTGACTGTCCGTAAGGCTAAATTGGTATTCGTTGAAGCTATTGGAATTACTGTTAGGAGATGGAAACACAAATACTCTGCAACCTTTCTCTCATGCGTTTTATTAACATCGTGAGAATGGAGAGTCCTGGCAGTAAAGAATTGAAAACAAAATTTGATAACACAGTGTGCATGCTCATGTGCATACTTTTTTCCAATGAAGAATCAGAAGCTGACCAAATTAAGATCTACCTTGTGATCACCAACTAACAGCTGCGAGATAATCACCACCAAAAATTTATCTCACAGGAGCTGATGCACAAACTTGTAGGAAGATATGGTCTTTACCGACATCGACTGGCCTTATGCCAATGCACCAATTGAGCTGATTGCAAACGGTTAAACGCTGAGATTCTGCCTCTTAACGTCAAATATGCACATGAAACAACTAAATCAGCATCTCGCTGAGAAACTGCACGAAGTAGCGAGATTATTTGTGCACTTATAAGCTTTTTTAGTCTGACACTGCTCGGAGTGCAGGATCGTCAGAATACGAGAGCAAGAAACGAAGCAATGAAACTAATAACTTACTGTGTTCTTAAAGTGACCAATCAGCACTCTGACTGCCAGATTGGTGTTATTTTGACCAGTCAGTGTCTGTGGAGCTGAACGTTTAACCAAAAAGGTCCTATTAAAAAAGAAATTATTTTGGTCTACAGTGCAACGGGTTCTTTTGCTTTGATGTGGAAGGATTCTAGAACGGCCGAGTGAAAAGAAGACCTAGCTTTACCTATCATCCGCATACATTTTCCCACAGTCTGGGGTTTCAAGCTAGTGGTGCCCTATGGCAGAGTTACATTGCTTCGTGGTATTATTTGTTTTGGAAACCCAAGGTGTTTGTTGAAAGTTCGATTTATAGTCAGAGCTTGATAGATTATTTATCTTACACCATCAATAAACAAGTCACCTCTTGTACACAAACCTCTGTTAATCTTACAGACAAGGACTTTGTAGTATACCATTGCAAGCATTGTCAAGTGTAAACAGATTGGATCAGCAACGTGTTTGTATCGACTGTGTATACTAGAGAAAAGCCAACGAAACCAATTGATTTTTGAATTTCTCTACCACAAAATTTAAAAATGAGGTTTCTAAAGTAAAGCGAGACAGAATCGTAACTCTTGAGTAAAAATGACAGATAAAACGATTTTCTTTTTTCATAATTAATCTATACGCCAAACTTATACGCCAATTAAAAGAGTGACGCTTCACTGAATCCGAAACCCTTGATTACTAATGCAAAGAAACATACTCCTGTTGATATCAAAAGCAAATTAAAAGCTCCAGGGTATAACTATAATTAAATGTTAACACGGAGAAGAACGGTCCAATATATCTACATTGATGTAATTAATGACATAACAAATATGAAGAAAACATGAAAATAAATTAACGATTTATTGAGTACCAATGCTCAGAAGAAGAAAATAGATGTGTCCAACAACTTTAACAACAAAATTGTCCGGAGTAACACACGAAATTGTGATATTCCAAATTATCCCCTTTCTTCAGTCTGCAAAACTAAAATCAATAGTCTATGGTTAACATTCCCCTCCTTCAATAACAATTCGCTAGCTGCATTGCTTTGCTTTCAACGTGTTACTACTATCTACATGAAATAATAAAAAATGTATTTTTGCCAACTAAGAAAGCAGATTGGCTATGTTTAGTCTCCACACCTATTTATCAAAATTCTCCTCCTACATATCAATAACTTTAAATCTATCTATCAAACTTAGGTGACATCCATCTAAACTGGAATTGGCTTTCACATACTTTTACATAGTCTTTGACAACGTTAGCAAGAATATCTTGCTCGGTGAATTGTACTACTATTACTTCCGAGAACAAATCAACAAAATTATATGAAGGCAGAATATAAATTTTCATTAGTTTAGGCTCCCTTATCTATTGAATATGAAAGATCTTGTAGGTGAGGAAACATCCTTGTGTCATAGATTTTCTGAACTATACCAAAAAAAGCTGCATGTATATTCTTACGATCTATATTCTACGATCTATTGTTTATCTCAGACTTGAAATTCTAATTAACCAGAGTTGTTTACTGGAATAGTTTTACTTAAATTAGACTGAAGCACAGGCTTAATTATCTGAGCAATTGATTCATTTATTTATCCTTATGAATTTGGACTTTAGCGCACATATGATTGAAAGAGAGTCTATAAGAAATTAGTTTGTTATGCATCTTTCAAGGAAAGCCGTACATGCAAAGGATTATGCTGATACCATTAGCACGATTATTACTAAATTCCTAGAGATGTACACTTACAGATATACTAAGTTTCAACAAAATCCTCTATTACCTTATTGTCTGGGGTACCCTATTGGCACGGTAAAATAATTGAAACATTAAAATTAGAATCATACTGACCTGACAAATAGTATTCCTGGTATCAGGTTTTTTATCTTTCTGTTCTGCAGCGTAGTCTTCATCGTGTCATTTACGTTTTCCATCTACTTTCACGTTTTCATCATATATTGCACTGGGTTACTTATCAGTCACTGCACCGGGATCATAACAGGTGCTGTATTCACAAAGAAACGTACAGTTCTTGTTAAGGATTCAATATTTAAATAAACTCTATCAGAATGAAAATATTGAAGCTTTCTATTGTCACGCTTTTAAGAGACAAATAAAGGCAGAATTGAAACCAAAATAAATAAAGAGATTGAGGTTTTGTTTCAAAATGACACGCAGTTAAAGTTGAATTAGTTATGACATGCAAAATTGATAAAACGTTTACCTACCTTTTTGATTACAGTTGAATCTCCAAAGCAGGAATTTGAGCTACGCAATTAGTAAAATACATTGATGCACTTTATACAGCGATATTGGCAAAAATATTGAAAAATCAGTTATAGATTTCAATGTGCTTCTCAACACATGTTGATCACCGGAACTAAGGTTAGACTTGGAGTAGATATTTATAGATTTACTTCAAGTAAGAATAAGAAGTTCACTCCTAAATCTTTGGAAGATGAAATGGTATTAGGGGATGCTCCCTCTAAGGGTTCCAGATGACAGTTGTTCTTTTGCAATGTATGGTATGTATGATGAAATGAGATTAGGGGATGCTCCCTCTAGGGGCTCCAGATGAAAGTTGTTCTTCTGCAATGTGACCATGCATTTGAACTTTTAGCACCACAGAAGACCAATGTGGTAGGTTATCCAAGTGTTGCCTCTGGTCAGTCATTGCACGATATTCCAATCATTGATGACAAAGCAGACCAAGATCACGATGTCCTGGACTTGTCTCGTCCTTCAAATGACAGCTTGTTGATATTCCACTCTTAGATGGCCCCTGTCAGATTTCTGCTATAGCTTTCACAATTTCCTGCTTGTAAACAGTAGCTATAAGCCACTACAAGTGTGCTATTTGACTCAGCTGATAGCCTTGCTTTTCAAGAAGCAATCAAAGTTTTTGTATCTTACATACTTTGACTTGGTAACTATATTAACTAAATCATCTAGAAAAAATATAAAATGAAAATAAATTTAAATATATGAAAACTAATTAATAGCAAAACTTCTACCTGCTACTTAAAAATAATCGCATTGAACGCTTAAAATTACTGTCATTTCCTTCCAGATAAAGTTAACCAATATCAGATGCAAAAGTTGAAATTAGGATAGCATGTCGACGATCCTTTGTAAAATTAACTACGGAAGAAACTTGACTCAGGTCAGCTGTCAAATTGTTCCACGGTTTAGCACGTCTAAAGCCAAAGGATTTTTTATCTGAAGTCTGTTTCAGTATTGCGGAAGCTGCAACAGATGTAACATGGAATCTTTTTTACCACTACCATAGTTTCTCAGCTCATGAGATCTTTCAAGATTTTCTAGCCATATTTGTAAGCGTTTTCTGTTCGAAACACTGGAAAGTGGTGTTTGTAGCTATTTAAGGGGCACTATTTGCAGTATCTGTGGTAAAGAAATTTCTGTCAGGCACAACTAATCCAAAAATGAGGTCAAAAATCCTCCTGAGTAAAGGTTTTTAAGATTCTTGCACAAGGCATCTTTTGGAAAATGTTGGAAGTTAAGGACCCAGATCATTTTAGAAACACTTGCTTGAATTTTGAATTCCAGTATTAAGCGTTATCAACCTTGAATAACAGTTACAGCATTAAACTGGAATTTATGGGTGTTTTTATGCCTGCTTGAGGTTTTGATAACCCTTCTTGGTGACGCAAATTTTATATTCATATTGGTATCATTAAGAGATTGTATTCCCTTGAAGCCAGTCATCTGAGTAAAAATATTGCAATAATGTTTACAGTATAGATAGACAATTTCAGATCCAATCAAGTGCTGATCCCAAGCCCCTTGAAAGATGTTCTTGAAACAGAAAATGTTGCGGTTTTTATCTCCATTTGAAAAATCGTCATCGGTTGCCATTGTGCGACTCAAATTATCTTGAATAGTACGATCAGCACACATCTTTACTCTACAGTTTCTGACTACAAGATTGTTTGGATACATCAATGATGGACCAAGGCAAGAGCCTTGTGGTACCCCTAAAGCTATAATTCTCGATTCGGAGTCCTGTCATATCTTCTTCAAAACTGTCAACATTCTGGAAGTTGCGAACTAAACAATGCAAGGTTTTCAATAGAATATTCATGTATCTTACAATGATCATTGTGATTGAAATCATCAAATGCTTTTTTGAGATCAAACTCGACTAGATTTCTGCTAAGTACAAAAAGAAAAGTGCAACGAGGTTTTATTTGCTTAATTATAGATGCTATGCATTGGTCCATGATACTAATAATATCATATATATCGCAAACTTGTTATTACAGGCTCAGTGTGTTTCCCAAGTACTCTAGTATTGCAGCAAGAACTCGACTTTCAACGAGATCTCGTTGACGGCTAGGAGAGAAGCAAGTACCCACGAGATATGGGGTTAAGGATGTAGTTTACAGCTGCTGAGTTTTCCACAGACTGGCATAGACTCGAGATAGGTATAGCTGCAGGGTGAGCAGTCTCAGTTCTTCGATTTGTGTTGGTAATGGAAAGATTCGTACGGTCTACAGAATTTACAAAAGAAACCGCAGGAGTACAGTCACCAAAAAAAAGTATTCATGGATGATACAACGACTTCAACAAAGGATGAAAAGCAGGTAAAGACAGTCTTACATAGCCTCGAGGAAGTGACAACATAATCAAGAATGAAATTTAAGCAAAAAAAGTCTGGTTGCATTACTTTTAAGAAAAGAAGGCAGAAGGTATTGAAATATTCCATTGGTGGCAAGGAGATGCCGACGATGAAAGAGGTGCTTGTGCAAAGCCTTGGTCGACTTTATGAAGGAAAGTTATGGATAGAAATAAAGGAAAGATAATAAATCTGCAAGCAGAAGAGGGCTTGAAGGCGATCAATGATCCAAAGTTGAAAGGGAATTTTAAACTATAGGGCTTGCAGTTTGGACTGCATCCAAGGCATGGCTTTTCATGATGTATGAGGTGACGATTTCTTGTCGGGAGGAAATAGAGAGGAAGTGCAGTTAAAAGGTTAGGAGATAATTGAACTTGCCACACCACTCTGCAACAGCAGGTATTTACAGAGGAAAAGGAGCAACGCAGCTGCCTATTACTTCAATAGTTAATATCCTTAAGTCTGGGAAAGGAAAATCAGTGCTGATGTTAAAAGAATCGTGTGACTGTGAGATCCTTTGTAACCTACCAGCAGTAGTTACAGATTAGAGATGAAATGTCGAAGAAGCCACATATGTGGTGATAGCAGAGCTAGACATGACATGATTGGCGCGTCAAAGCTTGTGGAAAGGGACGGGGTTGGAATCGTTTCAATCCATACAGGAAGATGTTGCCAGTAGAATGGAGAAATGCACAAATTACACAAGTGAAAAGGAATTAGTCTAAATGATGTGAAGTTAACTTAGTACAATGTAGTTGGCAAGAACAATTCACTAAGTTGGATGGATTTGCTTTAGTGCGGAAACTGAGCTAGAGAGAGATCTAGAGCTGGACAACCAGTAGGAACGGGTTCTTATTTAGATGAGTATATGATGAATTCCTAACGATAGCAAAATTAAGGAGATGGAATGTTGCGAAGAAATGATAAATGCCGGTTTAGTCAAGTAAAAATAATGAATTATACACTTTCAACTTCTTTGTTGGCTTGCAGAGATACGAGCTAGCGTGACAATGAAGTGTTAAAGATCATGTCAGACGTCGGTAGGAAACATTTTGAGTAAACAAATGATAATGAGAAGCCAAGGAAAGTTGCTGAAGGATAAAATTCATAAAAAAGGGCAGAAACAGCATATCGTGAGAAAAGTAAGAGAGCTACATATGATGAGCAATGGAGCGGTAAGTGCCAAATGGATGTAGATCTGCCAAACACTTTGGCTGGGCTCAGTTTCAGAACACTTTGATGAGAGAGTTAAAATATCATTAGTTCTAATTTCGCAGTCATTGATATTTGGTATTAATTTTAAAGAAAAAATGTATCAAAATAGTAATGAATACTAACATTTGAATAGCTAATTAATAAATATAGGGAATATATATATAAATATATATAAATATAGGAAATATAGGGAATAAATATATAAATATATATAAATATAGGAAAAATAGGAGACATGTGTTATAAAGGCTAAAACAAGGGCGGTAGGAAGAACATAAATAGCACGGTGTAAACATGAGATGCGAAGCAATACACACATTTCACAACAAGAGACAGAGTAACGCAATTAAGGAAATATTGAAAGGCTAAAAACCAAGTCGTTTTGACAAAATAGTGGCGGTTTAAGGGAGGCAATAGAAAAGGCGTCCAAAACACGGAGCAGTGTTCTAGGTATTTGTAAGATAGGGAATCTACGGGCGTTGTACGAATTGGCATAATCTCTGTTTAGCAACAAATGCAGGGCAATTTCTTATTAAACCTTCTCAGGCCCTTACAGATTAACTAGACAATAACAGACTGGCTGTTGACGCTAATGGTCTCTTCAATTCCTTACGACAGTAGGGATGAGCTGAGCTATCCTCCGTTTCAGTTATTGTGAAGTTAAGTATTTCAAGCGACGGTTCATGAAATTTCTTATCAGTGATTAGGATTCGATTATTCGATCTCAAGCGAAATTTGCAATTGCAGGATCGCAATGGATTTTCTTAGGAAGTATCTTGTTAGTAAACTTTGTCCCAGATATATATCACACAGGATTGCCAAAACTAAATTGCGTCAAAGTAACGTAGTTGAAGAAGCTTTTCTACGCGAAGGTCTCTCACAACGAATGGAAAGGTTGCAACAGCTGTTATCATTGCGGAAGACAAATTGAGAGAAAAAGAGAAAATTCTATTATATTTATCCTTTTACGATTGGATTATTTTTAGCTAATATCTTGCATACATTGACAAGAAGTCCCTAAGAAAAGCGGCAGTAACTGCAACAAAGAATATCAATGTAATTAAAACTAACTGTTATGGTTTATCATCGTTAGATAATCATGTATCTAGGATGGAAACGATCTTAAATGACGAAACAACATTTCAGAAATAAGATTTTAGTACGTTCATAGGGTAGTGTTTGTAAAAGTATAACTATGACAGCTAGTTTATTCATAGAAGAAAAATTAGACGACGGCAAAAGGGTTATGATGACATTTGTTCGAGGGGGATGCACGTCAATGAGTAAGGTGCAGTTCTAGGTGTGCCTCTCACTGACGTCATTTTGACTTAAGAGAGGTAGACGAATTTCCATTCAAATGGCTAGAACAACATGTTGCTTGCAACAAGTAATAAGACAGTTGGTCTTGAGTTTCTCTTCAGTTTTTCGTGGAGAGGGCTGAGTTTACCCACAACTAAAGTACTCGGAACTATCTCCTGTTAAGGACACTTATTTCGCCTTTCGTCAGAAATCGTCACTCAGTTACACCGAAGATCAAATAAAGTCCAGAAAGAAATCGAATCTCAACGAATACTACTGAAGCCTAAAGCCTTCATCAACGAACTATCTAAACAAGACTATTATGTGAGTAATTAACTGATTATTGTATGTAGTGGGAATCAAGTCATTTATCTTAAGAATCATCATTGTATTTGTCTCGTTACTGCTTCGTCCGCTTCCTGACACTAAATGTTTCTACCTTTGCGTCGACGTAGCAGCACCCATAACAGCACAGCATCGATGGAAACCAAACTCCTTGCCATAAATAGACAATAACAATATAAACGAACGAGGTATCAATCTATTCACCCTACTGGTTCTTTACGTCCACATATGTATAGGCTCCCTAAGATTCACATACTAGGCACACCTCTACGTCCAATTCTGTCCTATCTGGATCTGCTGAACACTAATTCTTTTGCTAGTTAAGTACAATTTTGTCCCCTGTCTTCGAAAAATACACAATGCACTGCACCAAAGTCTCCAGTGCGTTCTGCGAATTAATTTATGACATAATTTT
>JAAAKL020012594.1:0-12941 GCA_010016065.2 Carybdea cf. marsupialis auct. non (Linnaeus, 1758)
GAGTACTACAAGATTATGAAAGAAAATTGTGGAAATATGCATGTTCCAGCATTATGGAGGTGGTTTACTCACCCTTTTACTCCCCAGAACATGCATATTTCCACAATTTTCTTTCATAATCTTGCAGTACTCATTGAGATCTATCTATTGATATATATATATTTATTGGCCCCTTCCTTGTAAAATCCTCCAATAAAAAAGGATGTAGATTTTGTGGGGAATCAAATCAACAATAGTCAATGCAATAGTGCAAAAGTTTATTCCTTTAAAGCCTTTGATTCACGAATGCAAGGTTTCAAAACAAGGAGGTGACAATCTTGTTCTTTGATCGAGTTGCTGCCTTTTTGAATAGGAAAAGTCGGGAAAGTTTCAGGATTCGTAGCTAAACTGGCTCCGCTAATCTCTAAGTATTGGTCATCAGCAATAAAGAAAAACCTTAATTTTCTCGCTAATATGGGTCATCAGCAAGAAAGTAACAGAATTTAAGTATCTTAGGCACTATCATCATAAAAGAGGCAGATGTGACAGTGAAATCAGGGCAAGGACTGTACTGACAAAAGAAGCATTTGATGCCCCTCAACTGTATTTGAACATGAGCAGAGAACTCAAAAGATCACACTATCTCAAGTAGAGAGGACATGGTTCGTTAACTGTCTCTAGACTGGATTATTTTGAAAATCACAGAACAGGGATGGGGGCTGGGTGGTAGACCCACTTTGGTAATATCTATTACTCGAATATGACATTTGGCAGGTACTTTGATTCATTTGTTATCTAAAGACTGATAATTATTTTGAAAAACACAGTTCCAGATTTGGTCTATTGCTCTGCCCCATAAGTCAGACATAAAACAGCAAAGTAAAACTGGACTGATAATTTAAGATTACTCAAAATGTTTTAGAGTATCTGGATTAGAATCTGACATGTGAACACTCCGGCTATAATTTAGTTCACATTTTTTATCTAAGTCTATTCAGGAACAACTGAAACATTCAAAATGACAGAAGACACGAGTGCAAGAACATGATACTGTATTATACGTAAGCTGATGAAGTTGCTGTGAATCTATGTAATTGGTTAATTTATGCTGTGGGATTGACAAGAACCCTAGACCATTTGAAAATCTATTGTTGGAACAGCATAAACTTAATTTGGACAGATCTAGGTATTATTCAAGGTGCTGGACTGAGAGACCTTTTGTTTGTTCCTCATGCATGGTTAGCTATACTATTTCAACAATTGCCCACACTTGTTACAAGACATTGCTGATATACGTGCAATATTCCATATGTGTATATCCTCAACTTTGAAGGATGCTGTGCTGATGGCACAGGGACAGAAGTCCCTCTCATATAACAGATAAATGTTAGCAACACAAGGGTAATTTGCCACCATGATACCATCTGTCACAATTTGTACAATTGACTGCTGGAAAAATGTGTGTTATATACTATATATAAGTAAGGGTTGTATATTATACACTATGGAGTAAGGAGCAGAGCTAGCTATGCGTATATGAACATCAATAGCTACATACCTGACAGATTGTACTGCATTTAATATTGTGCTTTCTGACTGAACATCAAGATCTCCCATTAAGATCTGTAAATGAGAAATTCAGAGAGTACTTGAAGATTTCCAAAGAAGCTTTGATGTATGCATAAACTAAAACCAGTTGATCTGAGAAACATACAACAGCTGTCTACCCTAATTAAGAGGAACTAAAGATATATAAACAGTTTAACTTCAAGTAACCAATCACCCTTGTGTCACCCGTATGGTTGACACCACTAAAAACAGTTGTCCTTCTCAGCCAGGGGTGGCCAAAAAGGACCACCACAAAGTCTACTAGTGTAGATTACTCAATGTCTACAGTTGCAGTTGACAAATACAGTTGACAGGCAGTCCCTCTACATTTACAATATTCTTCTTTATCAATGTATCTAGTGTATGAGGTGTATATGTCAAATTTCCATCTAATGAACTACTGAATAATAGCAGTTATATTTGTGGGATATTTTGAAGGATCATTGTACCTCAACTCAACCTTGGCAACATGTGCGTCTGACTATGGTGAAAAAAGATTGGTCATTATGTGTTTCAATCTTATCCAAATTGTGACACTTTTAGCAATGTGATATCAACAACTTACAAGCTAAGTTGTTTGCTATTTTACATACTCCACTTCTCAACTTACACATAGTATTTCTTATCCAACTCAGGGAATCAGCCATATTCTAGAAAACAGTTACATAAGGACACCACAAAGTACCAGCACTCTCCAGATTACCGATAACTATCAAGTACATATACATGTACCCTTAATGAGATTCAGATAAGGATTACATAAATGATAATTTGCCATAATAAGTAATCAACTAAAGTGGAAAGAATCGATAGCCTATTTCTTCACATCAAGAGATCAAAGATATGTAGCATTTGTCTATTAGGAAAGAACTGCACTTGATAATTTTAGAGGGTAAAGCAGCCAAAATATGTCTATGCTTTGCATACATCAAATGATTAAATCCATTACCAAAGCCAACTAGGTTTTGGGTATGAACCGTGATTGAAGTGAATGATATAAATAAATATAAATCTATCATGTGCTGAAAAGAGGACACACAAATGTAATGTCATTATCAACATACTCACCTCCGTGATTTTCTCAATTGGAAGCAATGGGGCACTCCCCTTGAAAAAGGAAATAAAAGGAAGACCTTAAGACCATTATCTTGACAAGTATTCAGATTGTTATATGATTCAAAGGAACAGATAATAGATAGATACACTAATTTTGGAAAATCAATAATAATCAAGTTATTATCATATGCCAGAATTGTTTAATTTTTAATTATATAAACATTGTATGACTCGTTAACATATGATCAATCTCGTATCTATAGGTAGGCATGTATACACATACATACCACACATCTTTTATATATATTTCACAGTTTAGACCTAACTTGTATAAAATTCTTTCATGAAATGATAGTATACCCTGGCATGGAATAACTGTTGTTTAGTACATTTTCTGAAAACTGCACACTTATCATATATATCCTAAAGAAACTATTCATAGGGGCTGCGTGTAAGGATGATTTGAACCCCCAAATTTGATAGCATGCCGTATGCAAGTGTATGTTGGTAAGTATGATCTATAATCTCTCGCTTACTTGTAAGATAGATGACTTCTTTGAATGGGGCCTAAGGGCAATGCAGTGACTTAACTCTTAAGCTGGAAAACTACCCTGTATTTTCAACGACTAACTCACCGTAATCTTAATACAGCTAGTACACTACTGACCATATACCATTGTTCGTACCTGAGCTTGACTGACATCCTTGAGTGGGCTAACAGATGTGAACGATGCCACGTTTCTTCTTTTGAGCATCTGATCATCTTTCTTTGCCTACAGACGAAAGATTGTGGTAAAAGTTTTAAAATCATCTCTGCAAAGAAAAGCTTGATAGTGCGAATATAACGTTAACCATTATCGTACTTTTGTAAAATTTCTGGGTATGATCAGCAGACACAAGAAAAGCATGTTGAGGGGAAGCACATGGATTAAAGTTGCACTAGCAGGAAAAAACACAAACCCGAACGTCAACTTGCTATACAGCCTTATGTATATTGCCCATGCTAATGTGCCCCGTAATTCAAAAGCCGCCATATCTTTAGATCAGTCATTAAATTTACAAAGGACGTTCCGTCCCTTTCTAGCACGTTACGGGCACGGTTGCCATATTTTCAGAGTAGGTCGACGACATACCTATGGTAGTGAAACGGCCTGAAACACGAACGAACGACGAATCACCAATATCGACAATGTTAACCAAGATTGCTTGACAGCTGAAAATCTTGTACTAGACATGTATAAAGGCGTAAATAAACTGCTATCTTAAAGCGCACGCATTACCTTTCGAAGTTCGACTGTTACATCGGTCCTTCTTCTTCGGAGCTCCTAGAGGAGAAAGCACAGAATTGAATAAAATGAGCCTCGGAAAACAAGTACGAAATTCGCGAGATCGATCTGTAGACTGAAAAACCGACCTCGTTATCTTTCCCTCGGTTCTTGAAACTTTTTATCCGATTTTCGTTAGTTACTGGCATGATGTGATCGATCGATAAGTGAAGAAAGATATATGGTGTAGACTGTGTAACGATGAATCTACTTATAAAGCCGCCTTCCGAACATTGGAATCCTCGCGAGTCAACTGGCAATCAAAAGTTTGGGAACAGCATTGTGATTTGAATTCGTTGACCAAAATTAAATGGACCAATCATATAGCTTCATCGGAAGCTTTTTAAATCAGAAATCGGATCTTGATTCGTTGTATGATTTCGTGTTTCTCATTGGCTTCTCATTAACTTTCCTTGGCAACAGGGCCAGCATTTATCCAGCAACTTCAAGCAAAGATGGTGGAAACAAAGGCAGCCAAAACATAACACATTGTATTTGAAAACACAGCACACCAATGATTTCTTGATGTCCATATGCATAATAGCTGCTTGGTAGGTTATTGTGCATATATAGCAATTTTGATATGGCAAAAGCAAAACGAGGAAAGAGTGGGTCATCAACAGAAATGAGCAGATGGGAGTTAGAACTCACACAAGCTCCAATAAATGAGGTAAAGTATGTGTAGTAACTTCCGTATGCATTTCAAACTCTTAGTTGTACATTACACAACAGTATGAAAGATCAAACTTAGTGCATCTATCTATATTTGCATACACGAGATCGTATTTGCCTGTTATTTCAATGGTAAAATGAAATTGCCTCTTACCTTTCACTAAATATGATGATGACGCTTATTGTTGATATGATTACACATATCATAAGTTGCAATTTTTGATTCACATGTTTTGTAGCATTTTTTTCTCGAGCTACTTATTTATTTTATAATAATCTCTTGCTTCGTTTTGTTATGTATTCTAGGAATCCTGGAAGTCCATGGTGATATTTCTTACACCAAACCATGTTGATGATGTTCCAAAGTTAAAAGTGATGACAGAAACTGTATTGACTGGTTTGCGGAAATTGATAAGTGTCGTAGACCATGACCACGTAATGCAGGAGGTAGGTTAAGAACTTGCATATTTAAGTGGTGAAGCTGAAGCATTGTTCAATGCATGTAGGTTTAAGGTACATTATGACGTAGTAAGAGAAAGAACAGATATTCATGGTGCACATGCGAAGGATTAGATATTCCACTTGAGAGTATGCTGATTCCATTCAAGAAATTGTTTGAGATATGGATCAGTAATAAGTACTGATACCGCTATTTTATCATAACATAGTGTTAAGGTGGCTTAACTGTTTACTTCTGATAACTGATAAATGGGCCAGAAGTAGAGCTCCTTACCTTAAAGATGTACAAAGAGCGAATGTATGCACTGATTTGTTCATAAGCAATTTCTTATAAACTAGAGCATTTGTTTGCATGGTAATCCTGATTCTACTTAGCATACAAAAGCAGTGTCCTATGTCATTTAGAAGCAAATTGACAACTCTTAATTATCCGTGTCTTAGTTGATAGGTAATATCTTTCATACTCATTAGGTAAAAGAATTAGGGTCCCATGGCAAAGGTGGAAAAGGGAAAGTTGTTGGGAAGCCACCACAGTTTATTGAAATTTGTGATCAAGCAAAGGCACTCATTGACCAAGGAGAAATGCTATCACCTGCAATGGTGGCTAAAATTATAAAGTTCAAGATGCTCCTATTAAAACAAAAAGACCTGGACAGACGAGCTGAGGAAAAAAAGGTAACCACCCTAAAACCTAAATGGATTTTTAGTGTCTTACAATGTTTACAAGATAATCAGTTGTGATATTTCTGCAGCATTGAATCTCACAATTGTATGTTTTCTGATTAACTTTAGGAGATTTTTTTTAAGGATCAAAATTTAGGCAGTGAATCCTTAGGTATTCAAGAAGAATATTAGTCTAATGTCAGGGTAAGTAAAAGTCTACACTCCTTAAGCTGGCATATTTTTTCAATCAATCTAAGTCAGATTCAGTGATGTAGACAGAGGGATTGAGTCACGAGGGAAACAAAGTTAACAATGAGTCTCTTCCCGAAGAATTGGAGTTAGTCTTACTTGTTCTCTATTGAAATTGCAAGTTGAAAATCTACACTGCAGTATTGGTTCTCAACCAACTTCATTGACAACATTGCCTATGCAATGAACAGTATGCTACATTTTGCCCTTACAGGCTGCTGAAGCTGCTGCTAAGCAGGCACAGAAAGGTGATGACCGAGGTCGCTCTAGGATGGCAAGTGCAAAAAGAACAAAATCACAGTCTCCTACTAAAAAGAAAGGAAAGAAAGATGATCGCCCTGCATCACCTAAGAAGGACACAAAATTGAAAAGAAGAGGAGAAGTTGAGGATACTTTCAAGACAATTGGTTAGTAGCCCAAATGCTTTTTAGAATTTTGAAGACATAACATAGTACTGATTAAATGAAAGAAGTTTGCAATGCTTCTCTGGCATATACAATTTTTTTGAGGAATTATCAAACTGTCAGAAAATTGTTTTCTGTTATATGTACTCATTTATTTATCATTGCTTGTCCTGTGACAGAATCGGAAATAATTTTAATCTCAATTTTTAACAAGCATAATGGAGGAAGATTAAGGATATGCTTTTGAAAGCCACTGACCATTTCAGACTGAAAAAAGGGTCTCCAATTATTAGAGTCACACGGTAGTAAAATCCTTTTGTTGAGAAGTTTAGGAATAAGAGGAGAAAGTTGTCAAATCAATGGGGAGAAATATGTTAGAAGAAGTGAGTGAAAAAAGAATGGTATTTAGAGGCCAAGAAAGAATAAATGCAAGCAATATCTAAAGCAAGGATGAATGCTTAGAAAGCTAGGATTCCATACATAATGTGTAGAGATGACCAGAAGAATGAGGTATTCAAGATATCTAAGCAGCTGGTCAAGACTAATCTGAATATCTTTGTAGAAAATCACATCAGGAATGGTGATGGAGAATTGGCAAGAAGTGAACCCGAAAAGAAGAATGCTTGGTAGTGCTGTCATGACAGATTGTTGAACACATAGTTTTCTTGGGACAGAAAATCTTGGAGAGGTAGAAAGAGTAGGCCAATCTGTACTGTATGTTTTCATTGAGAAAGAAATTGTGAGAGAAGCTGTAAAGAATGTGGAGACAGGCAAAGCAGCTTGATCTTCAAAAGTACTCTCAACATTACCAATGGGTAGGTTCATAGCCAAGTGGGCACAGGGGCAAAGCTCCTCTGCACAGTAACACTTGCCTCCACTGGTATGAAGAAAATTTCCATGACTTACTACATAGGGTTTCACATCATAATTTCACATTGCCCACTTCTGTTAAAAGATCTCCCTCCCCCTCCCTGCTGAAATTATCCATGCAACACAATATAACATAACTGCATAATGAAATTAAAGATAGGTAACCTGGGTGTCCCACATAGGAAAATGACTTTATCTCTCCTAAATTATTGAATTGGCCAAACTATAAGTACTGCCAAATATTTATTTACTACCCTAGGTAAACATTTCACCCTGAGCAATTCTTTAAAAACTTTAAAAAAGGTTTACTGTGGAACAGTCAAACATACAAATAATTGTTACTTTATTTTTTTAGATGATGAGCCAGATGGACCAAATGATCCTCACCACTACTTTCTTATCTCTGGGTTTTATGATCCTAACGTTCTTGTCAAGTTAACAGAGATTGGTGTGTTATTAGATGCTAACTTTGTTATTGAAGCAGAATCTTACAAGGAGAAGATTGACAGTAGTGTTCCTACAGAAGAGGGGGTAAGTGTTTGGCCACAAGTGTTTGAGGTCATTTTACAGTGCCTTTACTTTGTTTCTTTTGTTATCTTTTGTTATATGTACAATCTAATGAGATGTGGGTGTCAGTTAGTAGGAGTTTTTGAATGGGTAAGGTTGATAGAAATGTGGAAAAATGCCAAAGGGAAATTTGAATGTTGAAAGAGGGATTTCAAAAAAAGAGGAAATTTGGATTTTGAAAACTCAATACTTCAACCGTAGGTAGCCTCTGTCCCCTTCAAAAATCTCTGCCTACCTCATTTTTGAAAATGTTAATTTTCAGGGCTTTTTTCAGTTAACATAATTTAAGAGAAGCAAAAATGGCTGTGCTACCTAACTAAATCTGAGAGGTTTCACACTTCCCCTCAATGGTGCTTAGAAAGCAGAGATAAAGCAAAATAGATTTAGACTACCAATAGTAAAAGTGGACCAAGGGAAAAATTCCCCAGAAATAAATAGCCACCCCTGTTACACTGACAAGCTTTTAATTGCATTTCTAACCATTGTATTCAGCACTTTGTTCCTACTAATTCCATAGAACCTCATTTCCTTTCTTGCATATTTCACATGAATGTACAACCTACTTTCCAATTGTCAATAGATAGATTCTATGGTAAACTAGTAGTGAATTATCATGACAGACATAGAGATCAGAGATTTACAGATTTTCCCCGACTGCTCTTGTGAAGTCCAATATGTCCAGAATGCAGTAATGAAAAAATATACTTAAATTCACTCACAAGATCATATCAGTAAGGGCTGATTTACAATGCCAAAACGAATGCCAATGAAAGTTCAAACTGGTGAAATTAAAAAAATATTTTGTCCATGAAACTTTTCTCCAAGAAAAAATTGTACATATGTCAATGATTAAGCTAGGAAGATGTGTCTTAGCTTTTTGTATAGAGGGAAAGGGTGAGATCTGGGGTTGAAATACGAAGGGAAGTATTGAAAAGCTTTCTCAGAAATATTGTGTCAATATCATGAATATTTAAGTAAGAGGTTATTCCTCTCATTGATCACATACCAAAATTATTATTGATCTTTTTTCTTTTCCTGTAAATTTGCTAATCAGAATTTTTTGTCTAAGCATGCCATATTTAGCTTCTTTGAAATGAAAAATGGCATGAACTATTCCTGATAAAGTTAAATCTGTAAAAACTAGAAGAAATGTTTTCTTCAAACTGAAGAGCAAAATGTGCTCCTCCTGTATAAATGGACCCTCGTGATCATTTTACACCCACAACTCAGTTCATACAGGCAATTGGCCCCTGCCCCCCAGCAACTATTGCCCTGGACTATGATTGATTGCTGTTGTGGTTTAAATCGGTCTGTAGGGCAGTGATGATGAGCATGCTAAAGATACATCTGAAAAAGAAGAGAAGGAAGCTCTTGCCTTGAAGATTGATACTTACAAGTCAGAGGTTGACCAGATGATAAACAATTTAATGTCAGGACATGCACTAAAGGAAATGGCAACTATTCCAATCTGTCTTCCAGACAAATTGGTTGAGTCAGTGGATATTTCAAACCTTGAAGGTGATGAGCGGGTAAGTATCTTCTTTTCTATTTTGTAAATTATAGTTGAGTTACTGACTGTTACTGTTACTAATAAATGTTGTTATCAGAACTTGTAGTGCATATCAACATAAAATGCTAGTATTGTTTCTTCGCTTTTATTGGGTATTTGATAGCATTTGAAGATTGTAATAGGGATGTCATGTAAAGCCATCTTGCCATCATGCCAACACTGGAAGGCTGATGGCAAGATGGCTTTACATGTAAAACTGTAATAAACTAAATGGAAATTTAATATATTCTAGTTTCCTAACTCAGCATTGTTTCCCAGCATTGTATTTGATGAATTTTCACTATCTTCACCGCAGCTTTGAAAGTAGACATGTCTTTAACACATTTGTTAATCTCTGTTTGTGATTGTGTACTTCCCTTCGGCGAGGATTTTTTCACATCTGCTTGGATTCTGCCTTAAGAGGAGGGCTTTTGGAGCCATCCTATGTAACTTCACATCAGTACATCTCATTGTATGGAACTTTAGTGTCCTTTTAGTACTATTCTTATCCAAAAGCACTTCCAAAATACGGTTATGATGTAAGATATCTCTATTATTCGCAGTGCAATTGTCAACTCTTGTCCCGGCTAACTAGTTAGGTTTATTTAGCTGACATAATAATAATTAATAACTGAAGAGTAGTCTATAACATGAGACAGTAATTCGAGCAAAACTATCTTTTCTCAAACATATCTTTACGCAAGGTCGTTCCAAGGTCAACTGAACTGTGATTGCAACATTGCTATGCCACGTTCGTCAGATCACAGCATGTCTGATCATGTCATAATACGAATACTTATTTTCTAAACAAAACATGTCCATTCTCACATCGCTGACACAATAAATGAGTAAATCATCAGGAATACTGAAATAATAAGTAATTTTCATGATGTTAAGCTGATATCAATTTATTAAAAAATTCTTGTATACCCTGTACAGTAACAAAGATTCTTTACCAAATTAAATGATATAGTTTACAATTTTCAGATTGAGTTACAACTTAAGTTTCTATGAAATTGCTGATTTGAAGAGATCCCAGAGTCAAACCATTGGGATTCGATCCCAGGACCCATGCAACTATGGCATGTTTCTCTCCCGACAGAGCCATGGCTGCACAATGGTAACATATATGACTTTTCTCTAGTCAATTTTCTAGTATGTCTTCAGACTTGCCATTTCAAATCCACTCTTATCTAGAATTACTACCTTGTCACTTTTCAGGCAGACCTGGGAACGAAAATCTTTGAGGAAATCTCTCAAGCAACGTATAAACTCATCGACCACAAAGTTCATCACAGAAGATATTTAGAGTATCTTGAGCTTGTCAATATACCGGATCTTTCTACGTCAGCAGAACCAGGTATCGTATTAAATAGAAAATTTTGAATGTGTGTAACATGTGATTGCTCAATATACACATTACAAAGGGGAACAAGGGTGTAAACCGCCCTTAATTTCAATTGATAGTATGTCTCTAGTACTATATATATAAATGTATCGAGTCTGCAGAAAGTCTTCTTCCCACGTGGAAGGATTTTAAATATAGTCGAGTGGCATCGAGTATCAATAACACAGATGTTAGCTATGTGCATTTAACATTCTATAATTAAAATGTAAGCTTGTGGTTTATAAATGTTTACCGCAAACCACTCCCTTTTTACAAGAAGTGCGCATGATCGCCCCTCGTACGCCACAATCTGCCACTATTTTCCTGTAACTGATCTAACAGACTTATAAATACGTTGAAGGTACGTTGGCAAGGTATATGCCGGCCAGAACAGAATCTAACTACTTTGGTTTTGAAGCCATCGTTCGCTATGTGTTGTCCTCCGTTTTCTATTGTTGCACATC
Source organism: Carybdea cf. marsupialis auct. non (Linnaeus, 1758) (assembly GCA_010016065.2). Classification (NCBI taxonomy): domain Eukaryota; kingdom Metazoa; phylum Cnidaria; class Cubozoa; order Carybdeida; family Carybdeidae; genus Carybdea; species Carybdea cf. marsupialis auct. non (Linnaeus, 1758). The sequence continues at coordinate 11,253 of JAAAKL020012594.1, forward strand.
CTCTTCCTACTTCAAAGAAAGTTATGAAATGTGCTAGGTGCTACGGTAATGCAAGTCTTCCGCTTTCTTATGAAGCTTTTAGACGACTACGAAAAATGGGGGTACTGGTATAGAACAGAATGATTACTAAACTTGAATCCTCGGGAAAATTGATACTTCAACCCTGCGCTACGACACTTCTGTGAAGCAGAAAATTATCTTTGTAAGCGTCACAACAGCCTTGATAAAAATGATGGAGAAGCGTACCAGTAACTGATACACAGACACTTTCGATAGTAGAACAGCTAGCAAGAACGTCTAACATGTGTAACTCCTAAGGCGAACACAACGGTCACAGAAGCGACAGAACAGCAGAAATCTAGTACCATTTTTGGAATTTCTGTCAAACCCCTCATAAATCTCAGAAAAGGGTGCTGCAAAATTTGGAGGGGTCAATTGATGACTGCACTTTCCATTTCATTGGAAGATACTTCGATAGTTGCATTAGGAACTTCAGCTGAAAATCCATTTCTAATCTGAAATGTAAAACCCAGGGAATAAGACGTAGTTTGAGAGACATCTCATACTCTTAGCCTCCAAAAGACATTTTAACTTCTGAAACAGAAGAAAAGCGTGTGAAAGCCCTCTGAATATTAAATGTGTGCAGCTGCTTTGTAGCTTCTTCTTTATATTTTGTAGATGACAACTATTTCATTGATTACTGCTCATGAATATACAAAAGTAACATGTAATGTGCAGATTACGTAGCAGGATTTATAGAGTAGCAATGTCTCTAACAGGCTTACAATTATAGGCATTCACACTTATAACAAACAGATTTCAAAAGCTGGCCGACCCCAGTCGGAAAGAAGGTTGAAAAATAGTCGAAGTGTTCGTCTCTCCCACCGTGCAATGTGCCCTGGAGTACAACACCTTTATGACGCTTAGAGAGAAAGTCTATTTACTGTGAAGCAGTCAACCCGTGAGAGTATATTACATTAATTCAGTGTTGCTAATTCTTTTAACGAATTTTCCATACGTTTTGACTACTATTTCCATCGAGAACTTAAAAGGAAATAAGTGACAACTGATTATAATGCCAAATCAATTGAACTATATCCTAGCTTAAGCTTTTGCTAGATGTTTTAGAGGGTACTATATTCCACTGAGGTGCAATGGCGCTTATTTGGTTTTGTAAGCGTAAAATTGGGGGTTCCATTCTGTTTCCAGTCAAAAAATCTTGACTACAACATACCTCTACTTCTTTCGAAGGTTGTAGGAGACGGTCTAACAGGCACATATGGGTTTCAAGACCTGTAGAGTAGTCAATTTCCCTATTTTAAATGAGCAAAATCTATCTCCTCGAATCACGTTATGCGGAATACGGCTTTCGATAAAAAGGAAATCAAGGATTTTAGTTTGCATTCATTTTCTTGTATCCTTTAAGGTTCACAAGCAGTTTTGCCGAAAGAGGTAGATATGAGATATTACAATCAGCTGATGGATCAAGTGCCAGTGGAAAAGCAAAGTCCACAGCTTCTTTTGCATTGTCTGTTGGAACAGGTATGTTTTCAATGGAAAGAAAATATTTGCTAACAGTTTAAAAGTTTCTGTCTTGGTCACAGTGTCACTTTTGAAAAGTTTGTTGATGGTACAGAATAATAAAACTGCACGAAATAGCGAATTCATTTTGTACTTAAAAGCTTTTTT
>JAAAKL020012595.1:0-12940 GCA_010016065.2 Carybdea cf. marsupialis auct. non (Linnaeus, 1758)
TAATGAAGACTTATATATTTGTTACTAAGGTATATCTGGTACTTAAACGGGGAGAGGTTATCAAGCACGTCACCCGATAAAAATCAAACTTTCAGTGTCTGATTTCGATATAAAACAGTTCAGGGTAGCTAGTGTTTTCGTAACTTTCGCTACACTCCCCTAAAATTATGGGAGTTTTACATAATTTTACTTGAAGTTCTCAGTCGTCACTGGCTATTTCGGTAATCCTTCGTCGTGCATCTCTGCTGGCATTCCGTGATGGTCGAGCTGATGATTGTTCCATTTTCTCCTTGTCTGCAATGTTCTTGTTTGCAAGTTCGATTCTTTTGTTCAGTTCTTCTGGTGACATACATGACTTGATCTCCAGTGGACATATAGCTTGTATTGGTCTTTCCCATATCTTGTTCTTTACTACCATTCTGACCCCACGGACAACATTATCTTTTCCGGCCAACAATTCACAGACAAGTCCATGATTCCATTGCCATTTGTTTTTACCTTCTCCTACAACCAAAACAACCTCCCCTATCTCTGGATGCTCAGCACTGCCCTTAGCCATACTATGTCTTTCCCTCAGACCTCTAACGTACTCTTTGGTCCATCTATCCCACATAACACTCTTAGCCTTCCTCACTCTCCTCTCCATCTTACTAGGGCTGTCCTCCTCATCTGACTCAAGCAAATGCACATCTCTTCCATGAATAATTTTGTTTGGTGTTAAGACTCTTGGCCCCAGCTCATCTTCAACGTACTGCAATGGTCTGTTATTAAACATAACTTCAATACTCTTAACAACTTGTTGGAATGCAGTAATGGACAAGAAGCTTTTCCTCAACTTTTCAAACAAGATCATTTTGAGGTCCCTGTGAATCCTTTCATAAAATCCACCTCTCCATGGACTCTTTGCCAATACCAACTCCCAACTAATACCATGGTCCGCTAAATATTCGTGTAATGCTTCACTACTGATAAAAATCAAACTTTCAGTGTCTGATTTCGATATAAAACAGTTCAGGGTAGCTAGTGTTTTCGTAACTTTCGCTACAGTTGTTTTAGTGTTTTAGTATCACCAAAATAAAAGTAGGGATATCCTACTAATGTCATTAACATGATATTATCCATACAACTAAGAGACGTAAAAGGTATCAAACACAATTGGCCTTATGCTTTTGTTACGTTGCCCTAGACCTGGAGGGTTTTTCATAGTAAGTTCAAAGAGTGGTGTTATATTAAATTTTATCGTGATACGAAATCGCAAAACTTATGCAGTCCCAAAATGAAATTCATTTTCCGGGTTTTCCCTTGTAGTTGAAAACAGGATGCACTGCGAGTTTCCTTTGCTTCGAGATCTACTGATCAAGTAAGTAATATTTTTCATCTACCTACTTTTACTTGTTGGTTCCTACAAGAATGCTAGCGTTGTTCCTGTCGAGTTTAAATCTCCCAAGGTAGCTTTCATTTGTTGCCAAATTTCGATTAATATCTTTATTTCTTTGTCATCGGTCGCTTGAGAAACTGGATAAAAGGTTCGCAGATAATGGTCATAGTGGCTTGGTGGGTCAGTATCCCCCCATATGAAACTTGCCTGCCTGACCTAAAGACACTTCATCCACGTCCCCTAGAGGATTATTTCTGATAAAGTGATAAGTAGAATCTATTGAAGGATCTTATGGTGAAGTACAAGAGCGATTAGGTTGCTACTGTTATTCAAATTGAAATTGTCCACGTTTCTGATAATAGTAGATTCGTCTGAGTATCGTGCATCACTGTCATTTTGTGGCAGTAGACGTGCGTTATCTATTTTCGGTTCTCAACCTACATTAAGGCAAAAGGTGAAGCTCCTGTTGATGCTTTTTAGTTTTTGAAGTTCAATTGGTCCTCTCGCGAGAATACTATAAAATGTTGTCCGAAGTGCCTTAAACACAATTCCCTATGGCGATTTCAAAGCCTCCCCCCGCTTTGTTGTTTAAAAATGGTCTTAGGAAAGCAACTAAAATATGACAGGATTTGAGAGTATAGGTAGTTGACCACTTCCGTCAGTATAAGGCACAGTCTTTAGAAGTAGTGCCTTTTTCTTTACGATCCATGATCTTAATCACAGAGTTGTTGTTCAAAAGAGAGGTAATTCTGTTGTGTTAGGCGTAGGCCAAGGCTGTTGGCAGTCTATTATCTGAGGCCTTTTGGATGGGAGTTATTTTTACATGATATTTATGCAGACAGTGCAATTAACATAATGCCGTTGTAAGTGTGGTAATAACCGTCCCTTTCCTTTTCTCTCCATGGTTTTTAAGGACTCATATGCAGGATATGATAGAAGTTACATCCTCAGTGCACTATGAAAATTATCGACGCTCAAAGCTTACGGAAATGCACAACCGAGCTAATGAACAACAATTTCAAATTAAAGATGCCTCATTCTAGTCTACAATTCGCATTAATGGTTGGCGTGAATGCATAGCATAGCACGTGACTATAAGATGTAGTCTTGGAGCAACACCGCTGAATAGTGAAAATACGACGAACTGCAGAAAGCTAAGGTGTTTAGAATGACGTATGCAGGGGTAATAACAACGGATCAATGATGTGATGATAAATGTGAGTGTTCATTGAATCCGAGAGTAAGACATCGCTGTATCCTATCAGTTATTGGGGAGATAGCATTTGAGGACTTGGAGACTGTTGTTTTTGGATAAGGAAAGACAAGCTAAAGCCATTTTTATTAGAGGGTTAAGTGTAATAGGTAGCCCTTTTCAAGTGTTTATCGTTTTTTCTTACACTTATGGCGGTGACGAGGCATTTGATTGTATTAAATTACAAGTTTAATTGAAATGAGATTCAATAGCATATAATCATCATTAGTGGTACAAGTATCTTCTTATTTTGTAAACAGTTAGAACTATGCATGATGACTGTTTATGGGTTTCCAATTGATGTAATTGAATTTTTGTAAAAGATTTCAATGTCATAGACTGCCAGTTTGGCTCCAAATACGAGAGTTCCCTCCATGTCGCCGCTTGTCTTCACCTTGTCAGTCGGCATAAAGCAGATCAGGATCATAAGCGTTGGTTAGGGCTACACAGAGACATGGTACCAAACAACGTAATTACCATGCTCCAACTTGTTCTTCCTCTTCGTGTATCCCCCCTTCTGATCACAACGGCAACTCCTGCTCCGTGAGACCACGGCAGCCCATTTAAGACTAGAACAGCTTTTGTCAGTTGCCTTCCATTGCACATATTTTCCGGAGGTGATGGGAGATCCCATATCGTTGCACGCATAGAAAGGACGTTAGGGTATGCGTTGCTCTGCTGATTCCTATGCGACATGTGCTTATTAACGTGGTTTTCAACTTTTTCGTGTTAATTCACCAATATGAGGGAAGTAGTTGCCTTTGGGCTTTTTCAGATAGTTGTCTCGTTTCGTAACAAGTCATTGTAATTAATATCACGCACTGAAGGATCATTTGAATCAGATCATTTCCATTTTGACATGTACAATCATTACAATACGTCGTCGAAACGACTCCAAAGATTTTTGTGCCCGCCTGACCGTTGCAGTGAAAGGCATCTTCTGATGTCAGCAATATTGTCAAGATAACGAATCGCTGGGCGTCATCGCCTCCTTGTTCCACAGGCAGTCAAATAGTATTAGTCGTATATGCAACCAGTAATGCCAGTTGCGTTGCGTGACTGTTGTACTCCTGTTGTCTCTCGTCGGACTTACAGCCAACATTGATTGGTTGTGCATAGGATCTAGTGTCTTCATGTAGTAGATGGACTAGTCGGACACCTCTCCTTTATCAGCTGTGTCAAACTACATGTTTGAATTTATCTTTTTCCCGCTTGTTCTGTTGCGTGTCTGTGGAAGGCTGAGTGGTTGTTACTCTTTTCATTTCAAGAATTTGGTGTTATTTTAAGTTTGGTTGGTTTTAATATATGAAGACACAAAAAATGTCGCTTTAACAAACGAAACAATTTTGTGCCGGAGGAAGTATTTGTGTCCTACAAATTGTTGAAATGTATTAACAGATAATCTGAGAAATGCAGAATATCACGACCAGAATATAAGATTAATTTAACATGTGTACCTGGAAAGGCCTATCAGGGTTTAATAGCTGGAGAGGCTGACTTCAAATTGCGAAGACTAATGTGAAGGTGTCCAACAGGGGATTAGGGGCTTCTGTCAAGAATATAGAAATAGAGAATAGCTTGCTGTCAGATAGCTATTACATTTCCGCCAGCATCCTGTTGTGATTCTATATCAAAGCTCCGCTGTCATCTGTACAGCATCCCTAACCACAAGTTCCTGCTTCTTTGCCTCAATCCGAAGTGCAGTTTTCTCCTTCTGGAAGGTAATTGTGTACCCCACTAGTGTGACATCTCTTAGTTGATACTGACTTCTGTCCTGCTGCTGCTCTATTTCTTGATTCTCCATAAATTTCTTTATCTCCACAGCAGTTTCTTTTTCTTTCTCAGTATTCATAAGTCTACTTTCTTCTTCGTGTTCAAGTTCAACTTCTATTCTGAGGAAGCTCAGCTATTTCGTTCAGCGGTACATCTAGTTCTGTGATATCTGGGCTTATACTACTTGCCCTCTCTTCAGCATCTGCCTTCTATTTAAAAAGAATGTTTAGAACGTGACAGAACGCTGAGTCGCCGAAAATTTTGATATTTCTAAAGGATTTAGTATCTGGGCTATGGTTTAACAGAGTTGTCCAATATCACGAGAGGCAGCTTTAAATTGGAACGGTTGAGTTGTTAGCACCTCTCTGCAGAGGATCACATATTGCAGTTCTGTTCCGATAAAATAGTTTTAGACTCGTCCTACCCTGCTTGTTTACTTGAGTCCACCATCGAGTCTAAAGATCATCATTACCTTCTAGGCTGAATATTTGTTTGATATTTAAGCCGTTACCATCATTATTTTCACCAATATAAAACCGGATCATTACCTGATATGTTGTGTCATCCACAGGCCCTAACTAAGTATTCCATTTACGAGGTACATAAACGTATTGCGACATTCAAAAAGACAGATAAGTCACTGAAATGCACGTCCTTTGTATCAACACCTTCACACTTTCTTCTTAGACAGCACATACGGTTATGTTGAGAAGCTTAATTTGAAGTCGCATTGTTGCCAGGCGGGAGGAGATCGGCACCCAAGACAGCAGGGCCCTCTGTGTCTTATCACTGAATGGGAATGCTACTCCATATAGATCGATGTTATCCGTTACACCGCTGTGACGTATATGGTAAGGGTTGCAAGAATCAGGTACTTTGGTCTTTTGGTACCCATGAGCAGGACGCCTTACGTACACCGACCATACTATATTAACAATGTTGTTAGGGTCCTTATTTCCAGCTTGTGCTAAAAGTTTGGTACGAAATGTTCCCTACACTCAATAATGTGGTGCAAGCTGATTTACAGCATAGTTATCTTTGTTACGTAACAACGTTTTCCCTCGGATTTGAGGTACAATATTTCCAGTTTCCAGTGATAAATTGCTAAGATGCCGAGGCTCGTATATATTTGACATAAAAGAGAGACGATCATGCTCTCCTGCCAACTCACTGTACCACAAGGATGACTGAAATACTGAGTTAGAAACTCCCTATGCATCTCAGGTGAGTTAGAAACTCCCTAATCATTTCAGGTGAGTTTGTAGCATTGTTGCCACGTAACACCCTTGCACTCTGGAATAGAGGGTTATGTTGCCATGACCCTGGCTTTGTCTTTGGACTTTATACTCGAATGAGGTTGTGTAAGGTCCGACATGGCAAGACTGCAACTTCAACCCGATCTGGTGATGGCAACATATGGCAACATAAGACACGAAGACGAGTAGCCATGATTCCAAATACATTTTCTACAACCTTGTCCCCTCTCTACAGCCTGGAGATGAAAATTCTTTGTGAATGAGAGAGTTTTCTGTGAGGGAATGATTTCATGATGTTCTCACGAATGGGAAGGCATCATCTGATATCCATCACCAAATTATTGGGAAGCCGCTTTATTCGCTTAGGTTCGGAATAATGTCAAGCTGACTTCCCTTGTCTCTTGGTGGGTTATTAAATTGCCGTCCAGGTCCCTCTTTCTAAAACTGTCAATGCTTTCCCCCAATCTTTTATGTGATCTACTATAGGAACTATGGCTGCTGCCTTCTTGTTTAACAACAACTCAATGGGGCTTCTCTACAACTGATTGGGCTGTTACTTCATCTAGTTTTGCTATCTACCAAAATTGAAAATAGCGATGTGTAGACTGTGCCTTTGTCTGATAATAATGCTATCAATGCCTTGTCGGAACCGCCTCTCAAGGAGAAAATAACGGAATTTCGAAATTCCGAACAGACACGAAGCTGCCTGGGCCTCCTGCACTGAATATCTGACCTCAGTTTTTTAACGACTGGCTGCCACGCCTGATAACGCTTCTATTTCCATTTTGCTCGAGCAAATGCTGGTGTACCCTTCCTCCTTCTGGTCAGTAATGATAAATAATTTCAGCAAAGTCTGCATCAGTCCCACGATTAAACTTGTTCCATGCCCTTCTGAACTACGGGTTCTTCCTAATAAAAGAGTTAAGTTGGCCAGTTGGAGACACTTATAATAGCGTTACTTTTGCCCAACATTCAAACCTTTCTTATTATTCATCCCGTCAATAACTGTATGCGATGAAAGAGTACACTGATGGCAGCGAGCAATGAAAGCAGTTTCATCAGAGACATACTAGTCATACCATTTTTTATCAGTTCTAATGTCCGGAGCCTATATATTTCTGAGGTATTTTAAATTTTTCACTGATAAGTTTCACTCTGCGGTGCAATCCTAAACAAACATCGAGTATTTTTCACTTTCACCATCGTACGGTTGCGGCTTGTTAATTATTGACCGTATAATCGGTCCACTACTGCTGCTGATCAGACATTCTGAATATAACAATCCGAAAACAAGACACAGTGTTGCGTACACGCAACAGTATGATGGCTACTAAAGTCACTATAGATTCTTCTTCCCTTCTTTAATTGCATTAGATCCTAAATACAAGGGACTCTGCTTACTTAGCTTTAAACCAAACTTTATAACTAATCTCTGATCTCTGTCCCAATTATTCTCCTCTGAACATCTCTATTTACAGGTGCCTTTTTACGTTAAATACTGCTAAAGACGGAAAGGGTTTGGTATCTAGCTCTCCGGACCATACAGTTTTGCATTGTATTGAAACAGGAACCTTCCGTCAACATGGAGGATAAGATCGAGTATCTCTAGGCTGGAAGGGTACTTATTTCGTGTCTTCGTAATTTCACGATTACTATGTTGAGATTATAGTGGCTTTGTATACTGGGTGGATGTTAGAGCAGTAACAAATGATCATTGTCGTCAGTTCCATTACTATCATGGCGTATTAGATGATCATGCCTCAAAAGTTGCCTAGCTGCGTAAAATACATATGCCGTTTTGATCGTAGATACTCCAAACCGGCTTTTAAAGGTTATTATAAGGCATACCGTTTTCCTCTTGAGATTCTTAATAGATTGTTTCACTGAGAGATGCGATAGGGGTAGTGGTGAACTGAATCGTCTTCCTTACACGGCCACTTGTTTTTGTCTTTGACCCCTTTACAAACTGCTTTAACATGTGTTTGGTAAGGATACGGTCAGGTGCTGACTTGTCCAAAAGCAATAGATGGGCGACCTTCTCCTTGGCGACGTTATGATTTTACGTATGCCTCCAGTGTCCTATGTCCTATTTTCTGTCCGAAATGGTGTCTTTCTGGACGTTAGCATGTAGGAACTCAAAAGCCTGTGATTTGACAACCGAGTTGAAGCTCGAGCATTTTCTAAACGAGAGGGGTTGCGTGGGTATGAACAACCGACTCTGTCATCTTGAATCAGAATAGGAAGTCAGAAATTGATGACACGTAGGCCTATTTGAGTTTTTACTGAGCTCTGACTTCCTTATAAGTGGCCGACGAACATTAGGGTAGCAGGTCCCGAATATTTATGCTCCCCAGAAAATTTAAGCAGGCATATTTTTTTTAGAAATCCATTGAAATACAAGTAACAGATTTTGTTGTTTTCACAAGTTTGAGGTGATTTCCTTGTTGTAACAGTTAAAGAAAAGCAAACTCAACCTTTCTTTACTTCTCTTTCGCAGTTCTTTTTTATAATCCATATTGGAGCCTGAAAATTATATTATCAACCACCCTCGCATTTAGCAGATTTGGGCAAAGTCTTTCGTTTAAATATGGTACCTGTAATTCTGATAGGGCTAATAGTTTCATGCACAAGTGTCTTTGTGACAATATTATGGAGATTATTGGGTTTAACACATAAGTCTTACCTAAATGCATTATCCATGTAGTGATCTACTTGTCGGGGAACCCACCCACTGAGAAATCAACACCCGTCTCAAAAAAGCTGACCCTCCGACAAAATACCCTGCTTTATTTTCTCCCTCCAAAAGGATTATGGGAACGGTTTTTTTGTCAAACTTGATTTTGCTCAAGGGCATCAAAATTGACGACTTTCTATCCACATAAAGAATATCATCATTATCCTTGCAGTGTCAATTTATTTTGGGTCTGTTTTTGTGTAGCAGAGCAACTTTTTTAAAGCGCCCGGTTTTGTGGTTGTTTATGGCAGCTTGTCAAAGGTGATTAATTGTACTATTCAGTCGTTTGTATTGCGAACAATAAGTTTAAGTCTCCATGCATAATTGATCAATGGGTCATTGACATGACAACTAGAAAAGACCTGTTTGTCGCAAATTCTTCAAGTGGAACTGGAAACGAAAACGAGATCTTCTGGTCGATGGATGGATCGCTCTAGGAAGTGTAAGCATTTAGAGTGATTGTCGCTGCACGTATTCTCCGTTGACATGGTGTTGGTGAGCTGCTATCTCTGTGTTTGACTCGATTCATGTAATTAGAGGCATGTCTAAGAAAGTTAACTACTCAAATCTTGCTAAGGTCGAAGGAGCTGATAACTACAAAGAGGCAGCTATTATACTTGATGGTCCTCCTATACAGATCTTTGGTCAACGTGCTGGACCAACTACCGTTTTACGTCCATTACAACAAGCTTCTGGCAGGTTCTACTATGAATGTCAGACAGACACTGGAGGATACATGCAGCTTGGATGGGCAGATCAGGCATTTAAGGCTAGTGCAGACGACGGAAAGGGTGCTGGAGACGATGCACATTCTTGGGCATTTGATGGACATCGATGCTTAAAGTGGCACAACAACATCAAGAAAAGTTATGGTAGGAATTGGAAACCTGGCGATACAGTTGGAATGGCAGTCGATCTAAACGAGCGATGTGTGACCTTCTATCTTAATGGAGAAAGTCTCGGAGTGGCATTTGAAAACATCAATTTCATAGGGTCAGTCTTCCCTTGTATATCCCTGATTAGGGGGGAACGGATTTCCTTGCGACTTGGTTTATCAGATGATGATGAATTTAACTTTCCGTTACCAAGTGGGTATTCATCACTGACTATCACCGATCAACAATGTAGTGTCGGCAGTGAAGACAGATATTCTTCTTCTTCTACAGTTATCAAAATGGGAATGTCTGAAAGCAGTTTTGTGGACTCGTTTCCTGGACAAATCATGGTAACTGTTATGGGGAGGGGGTTGGCTTACGAAGCTAAAAAGAACGGGATAGTGAACGCTGGATACGAGGCCACTGTCCAGAGATACGAGTCATGCAAGTCTCAGTTTGAAACACAAGGTGCCAAGTTTGCGTTAACTAAAGATGAGCTGATGGCTTTGATCTGTTATACTTTGGAGAAGCCTCCTATTTATCGGTTTTTTAACAAGGACACGAGAGAGGGATTTACAGGTGATGGAAACGATTTTCCCATTATCAATTATTTACTAAATCAGGGATGCAAAAAGATCTTAAGAGCTACCAATCCGTCGGACAGAACCAAAGTAGTGTACCGTGGAGTGTCTGTGCCATTTTCAGCCCACGTGGGTGACAAAATCCGCTTTGGAGCATATACATCGACAAGTGCCAGCCCCCAAAAGGCAAACGTATTCCTAAAAAACACTTCTGGTACAACCTTCACAATAACGACTAAATTGGGCGCTGGAATTAAGTTGCTGTCTGTTTATCCAGACGAAGAGGAAGTCTTGATTCCACCCTTTGAAGTTTTCCGGGTGACAAATGTGGAAGGAACTCAGCGTATTTACTGCGAAAGTGAGACTACAGACGAGTATTTAAGAACATACTTGTCATGATTGTGTTATTTCATGTTCCAAAGTCAAAATGTTAGAATGTGGGTTCCAGTTATCAGGTAGTGCCTATATGAGGGTGGGTGACGATAGTTTGTTCATCGTGGACGTTTTAAGACGGCGATTATAGTGCAATTTTTGGGAACATTGCACCAACGTTTGCCCGTGAGGGCGTTTGGTGTTCAGTTACTGTGTTACTCAAGAGAGTAGCTGACACACTTAAGTTTTGGAGCAGCAATCTTAATCAGTGATGCCCCAAACACACCCGCCAGGACCGAGCTTCATTATTAAGAAACCACATTGATGTACCACAAAGAAAGTATGATTAAAAGACGTACCTTCTGTTTTATAGTAAGTCGAGTTTGAGAATATCAGAGAAAATATCGTGTGCGAATAATTTCCAGGTTGTAAGACCAAAATAGCATAGAAAAACGTTCAAAATGATAGAAACAAAAATGTACATAAATACCAATAGACGTGTGACGTAATTTACGCATGTAACCTATAGTTCTTATAAAGTTCGCCATATATGTCAATTCCATTTGTTTAACGATGAGTTATCATAAACATAGAAGAGGTGATAAATTTACTAATAATCTTTCGTATCACGTGTTGTTAGTATCGCCTCAATATCTCGTTATGTAGGTAAATATTCTAATGGCAAATCGAGGTGTCACATATTATTGTATGTTTATTCATAATGCGAGCATAACTTATTATGTACATCATCATCATCATCACGGGCGGCCCTGCCTTCTTTAGGCGTAAGCCACTATGGCTCTCCACAACTCTCTGTCGTCCATTATTCTAAATAGATCAATATTATTCATGTTAGCCTGGCGCTTTATGTTATCCATTAACTTATATAGCGGTCGGCCAACAGATATGCTACCAGGTACTCGATCTGTGAGGGCGAGGGGTTCTAGTTCTCTATTTCTATGTGGCCGAGGAATGTCAGTTAACGCTTTATTAAGGTTTTCATCAATTGCCCTGGATCGTATCCTTATTCTCTTCCAAATTTCCTCGTCAGTAATGTGATCTTTTCAGTTCATGTTTAGCATTTTGCGGATAAACCAGGTCTCTGCACTCATGAATCTTTTTCCAGCTTAAGACATATTGTAAATGTCTCGTACCCATGCAGTAGAATAGACCACATGTAAGCGCAAAGTATTCATAGCCTCGTCTTCAGCGAGATGTTTCACGACTGAAGGATGGGCGACAGTTTCATTTATGCGTTTTTCGATTGTGCCTATCTAGACTTCACTTCTACCTAGCATCCTCTGTCTGATACAAAGACGCAAGATAGTTAAGGGTCTGTACTTGTGACACTGCTGTGATTCCAGTCAACGTCACATGCGGGTGCTATAGGCTTTTTAGATATTGTAATGCAGAATGTCTTTTTGGCATTTAGTATTAAACCATGTTGTTGACTTTCTTTCACCACCACATCGAGAAGGTTATGGAGGTCTGTACTAGATGTTGCCATTAACACTGTATCATCACCATACCGAATATTGTTTAGCTGTCGACCACCTATCGCTACTCCCTCTAAGTCATCTAAATGCGTCACGATGGTTTCGCTGTACAGCGTAAAAAGTTCTGGCGACAAAACGCTCCCTTGTCTCACTCCACGATATATTGTAGACCACCCGCTCACTTCACCATCTATTCTTACTGCTGCTGCTTGGTCCCATTGTAGGTTTCTCAATAACTGAATGTCCTTATCATTTGTATCTAGCTCCTGTAACATTTCCATAAGAGGCTCATATCTAACTTTATCGAGGGCTTTTTGTAGTCTAAAAAGCAAGCATAAATGTCTTGTTGGTGTTCAATGGATATTTCTGCAAGCATACGAATTATAAACGTCGTTCCCTTGCCTTTCACAAAATCGTACTGGACGTCAGATATTTCTGGACGTATCACTCTTCGTAATCTCTGTAGCAGTACGGGTAGAATGAGTTTGATGACGTGACACATTAGACTCATAGTACGGTGCAATTCACATGTTATCGAACCAGGCTTTTTAGGTACGTCCACAAATACAGAATTTAAAAGGTCATCCAGGATGTTTCCATTGTGAATATTGTTGGTTATTTATGTTAATTTTTGTATCCCAAAATCGTCAAGTACTTTTATCATTTCCGCGTATACCTCATCTGGACCAGGAGCTTTCTTTACTTTTGCTTTGTGAATGGCATTTCGTATTTCCCCTCTCCGTGATATCAGGCCCTTCTATGTTTTTCTTTAAGCTAGGTCTTTTCCCTCTCACGCCACCAAATAGGTCTCCAATATTGAGCCCACCTGCCAAGCATTTCTTCTTTGTCCGTTACGATCTCACCATTCTTTGCCCTGATGCACCCAGTGCTGGAGCACACTCCGATTTTCCTCATACTCTTCAACTGCACGTGAGCTATAGACGGTCGCCGCTTAACATCATCGCTTTAACGCACAAGTTTTTTTAAAGGCAAAGTTTTAATCTTATGGTAGGTCATATTATTTGTAATATAACGTCGAATTGAACTATTAAAACATTATAATATCATATACCATTGTAAAGCTTATTATTATTACATTCCGTATTTATGGGCATATGAAGATCTTATCTATTTTCAAAGAAATAGGTAATTTTGGTTTGCAATGTACAGCAGTAATTAACAATATCATTGTTCATTACCTACATACTAGTAATGGCCATGAA
>JAAAKL020012596.1:0-12940 GCA_010016065.2 Carybdea cf. marsupialis auct. non (Linnaeus, 1758)
GAAAATTTTTTTTTTTTTTTTTTTTGGAAACTTAAAAACGGGTTTTTAATTTTTTTTTTTCCCCCCCCCCCCCCCCCCCCCCCCCCCCATTTTTTCCCATAAATGTCTGGATATAGCCAGTTCTAGTACACTGGGTTCAGTTGTATTTGAGACCTGGATTGTAGCTGTCCTAGGCATTCTCAATGGAAAAGACATTGTGAGTTGACAAACTCTCATATACAACATATCAAACTTGTACAAAATTCTGGCACTGTAGAAGCGTGAGGTCTGCACTGACGTTGCACTTCAGAGATCCAAGTCGAACGAGTTCTAAAAGTAGATATTGTTGAGCTTATTAGACAAAAGACTTTTGGAATTGTCCCTCATTCATAAATTCACAGTTTTGCATTTTGAAATATTTATCTGTTTTCTTGCTGTAAAAGTATGTATCAAATAATGCAGAAAGGGTAGATCAACCATTTTATAGTGTGCATGTAACATTAGTGAGCACACTATATTTTTCACCGTACATACAGGTATACCTATATTAAACAAATGTAATTATGGGCCTGTGCCCTTGGAGTCTCATTTTACTTCATTGACGTAAGTTTCAGGTATTCCTTAAAACTCGAAACAATCATGATAAATATAACATAAAATAGATATAAATGAAAAATATAGTAATGTGCCCCATATTAGTTTCTTTTTCTATACTCGGAATACCTTTATTAAAAATGATAAGCGACACGATACAAATAGGTTGCTTTCACATATTTATCATAGGAAACATACTACAAAAGTAGGAAACTATGTTACCAACGAGAAAACACATTTTTATCTATGTATTTTCATTAATCTCACGATCACCTCTCGCTTTAGTGCCTCCTTGAGTAAGCACCTCTTTCAAACACAAATTTTGTATCAAATCGGTATTAATTCGATATTTAAGATACTTAATATCAACTTATAATAATATAACATAATACATTTATAATGCATTTTAAAACTAAACCTAATTTGCATAAATAGGAGAGACATGGAATACTTTTCTATGACAGACTTTCACAAGGGGGCCAAACAACGTTAAATATAAGAAAAGATGTGTGGATCAATCTGTCAGAAGGTCGATGGAATTTTTAAAATATTTCAATTTAACTGCAGACATACAACTACCCTCGCCCAACACAGACACACCTATAGCTCGTACCTGATACTTTTCAATGTTGGGATCTGACTTTATGCAACTATGCTTCTTTTTTTCTTAGTAGGCGATTTATTTGTTTTGATTCTTTAGCGACTACGGAGCATGGAATCGGGATGGTTGTAAGTCTATGGGCCACGTCAACCATAGAGGAAATTGTCGCGGCTGCTAAAGGAGACTTACTCATGTTGCATCTGCAGCTTTTTAAAGATAAGAGTGTAACGCTTGCTTTGGTAAATGCAGCAGAGAATAATGGATGTAAGGCACTTGTCGTAACGGTTGATCAGCCAGTATGCGGTATCCGACGCAATCAAGTACGAAATGATTTTGATCAAGTGGCTGCGTCATTTACTTCATTTACGCAAGAGTCCCTCTTAGGGCACATGCTGCCTCCATTTCCTGAGACAGTAGACCAAGGAAAAGCTTTGGAAGATATGCTGCTTTCCTTAGATCCAACAATTTCTTGGGAAGATGTGGACTGGCTACGAGCCCATACGAAGCTGCCAATCGTGCTAAAAGGTATATTGACTGGTGAGGATGCAGCTGAAGCTGTAAAACATGGAGTCAATGGAATCATAGTTTCGAATCATGGAGGTAGGCAGCTCGATGGGGTACCAGCAACGGTAAGATAATGACAAGATATTTGATATTCACCATACTGAGATCAATCGGGTAATAATTTTTTTGTTGGTGCGTACTGGATATTTTCTTATTTTGCCTTAAATCTTCTTGGTCTCAAAAAACTACTTATTCAATCTGTATTTATCTGTTTGATTCTATCAACGCTGCTGTTTGTATAAAATTTTCTTGTTTACTTCTATTGAGATCATAAGTAATTGACCAGACTGGCGGAAAATGTATCCATAAAATAAGTATGGATGCCATGAAAAAGGCGCGCAGATGAAGAATACAGATACGAAATGTATCATGAGCTTTAAGTGTATGCTGGCACCATCCGAACTCTAAGAAATTACAAACTATAAAGGGCAATGTCTTTACTATCTCAGCGTAAGCAAAGGTTACTTTAACAAATAAAAGATACTTTCTAAAAGAGAGAGGGGAAAATAGAACTTTTGTTCAGATTTAATGATGAGGGGATTTTAGTTGAAAAAGTGTGTTTGTTAGGTACGGTAGGAGCACCAATTGCAAGGAGTTTGAGGTGAGAAAAGTGAAATCACAGGCATAGAACGGATGAGAAAAGTCAATAGCGTGTAGGCGGAAACTACTAATGCAGGAGTGGAAATAATGTTCGCATTTGAAATTTAAAATCTAAAATGATCTCACAGACGTTATGGAAGGCACTTATAGTCCCATCTAAATGTGACTCTGTACAAAAACAAAACTTAAGGTGGTAAACTGCACCTGACTAGTGGAGGTGGAATGTTCTGCTATTTGGCTGAAAAAATATTAGGAAATACTTGAAGGGGAGTCTTTGAAGGGGGGCTCAAAGGATGACGTGATACGGATCGTTTAACATAAGGGTTGGGGCTGTTCAGAATGCCTGTTAAAGCTAATTGTCGACAATAACATTCAGTCATCCTGAACAAATACAAAATCGGGCCATCCCTTCTTCCCCTGGCTTCCCCATAAACACGCTACATTTTAAATACAATGGAATCATGCTCCTTCATTTTCTAGTAGAATTCAACTACCTATTTGGAGATGGACGATCAGTTCATTTGTTAGTATCATTTGTCTTCTTCTTCTTCTCTTCTTCTTCTTCTTCTTCTTTTTCTCTTCCTCTTCTTCTTCTTCTTCTCCGTAGCTTATCAAGGCCGTTGGTACACCCACTGATACACGTCGCACTTCCACCTCTCTCTGTCCTCCGCTATTCTTTTGAGTTCTGCCAGTCCTTTTCCCGTCCACTGTTTCAAGTCGTCTTGTCACCGTCTCCACGGTCTACCTCTGCCCCTGTCGCCTTCAACCTTTCCCTCGATCAGCGCTTTCGCCATTCCATTTTCCTCACTTGGTGTTCGAAGTACTTCAGCTTCCTCTTCATGATTACCTCCATTACTGGCTCCGGTCGTCCGCCCAAGATCTCTGTCACTTTATTCCAGACGTACAGGTTTGTTCTCTTCTCCTTCCATGCGACTTTCAGCATTCTCCTGTAACATCTCATTTCAAACGCCTTCAACTTGTCTACATACTTCTGGCTTAGTGTCCAACTCTCGCAACCATACTGCAAGGTTGCCCATGCAATTGCCTTTGTTATCTTAATTCAGTTCTTTAGGCTGAGCCCTCCGATTCAGATGTAAAGTATTGATACATTATTTACTAAGGGCCTAAAAATATTTAAGATAGGAACAAATGGTAAAAGAATATTAAAGGAAGAGTATTATACTTCAAATATCAGTAATTTTTAAAAAAGGTCAATCTAAATAGAGTGAAATAGATGCGACATTATGATTCAGATATAAAGTCTTGAAATATTGTTTGCTAAGGGCCTTAGACATATTTAAAATAGGGACAAATGGTAAAAGGATGTTTAAGAAAGAGTGTTATACTTCAATAAACAGCTGTATCATTGGAATCTGAAGTAAAATCTGAAGAAAAAGTAACGCCAACTACCTGTGGAAAATGCACAGCCATATAGCGTCTATATACTCCAAAACATACGAAGGAAAACTGGAAAGGACGAGAACAGAATGTAGATTCCTAAGTTCTTGATTTCTTAAATAGTTTGAAGGAGCAAGACGAAGATGACGCTTTTGGCTGTAGTATGGCTTTCTCTGTACGAAAGCACTGCCCTGTTAGAAAGGCCAAAGCAAATTTTGAGATAAGCAAGCTTCTCCTTAAGGCTGCCTTACTGTAAAGTTAAACGTCTTCTGATGTTTATATAATTTACATCAGAGTTGTTTCGTGTTATAATTTCAGTTTTTGCTGCAGCTGCTGCATTTTCGCCGTATATTTGGTTTTTCATTCTTTGCCTATTGCAACTATGAGATGTCGTGACTCTCCACAACAATGCCGAGCTAGAGAAAATCTCATACATTTTATCTTGCTGTGCACCCATCTGTAAGGTTGTAAACCCGGTGTAAAAATAATGATGTTGATAGGCATGCTCGTTATATACGCATGTGATTTCGATAGTGGCGATTCCTTGCTAATAGCATTCCCCTTAAGGTTTTTGATAAATAGGCCTTTTACTTGCATGCTACTTATACGCAGATAGAGAAAGATTTTAAGCCTGACGTATGTCTTTTTTCCACTTATCCTACGAACAATTTCAGTAGGGCCCATTGCTTTAACGTCTGTTAGAAATCTGCACGTGTTCCAACATATTGGCGCGAAATTAGAAGTTCAGGGATTCTAAAATCATCCTATTCTCCACAGTGTCAACAAAATAGTACATCGTATCGTTCTGTTCACTATGGTTTCGTTTGGTACCGTCTTAATCGTTATGTAGTGTGAATGAGGCTTAAACGTGGAGTTACAATCAGAAATTCAGTTAGGACAATTCTGATTCAAACTATTCTAAATGTATCCGTACAAAGTCTTTAACTCTAAGATTAAAGTATGGATCTTAAAGGTAATCTGTAAAATCTCAGCTCTATGTGTGCATAATAATAGTCTTCCCTTTTCTATATTGCTACAGATTGAAGCCTTGCCTGAAGTGGTGAAAGCAGTTGAGGGAAAGTGTGAGGTTTTTGTAGATGGTGGAATTCGAAGTGGAACTGACATTTTGAAAGCACTAGCACTTGGGGCCAGAGCCGTGTTAATTGGAAGGCCAATTATTTGGGGATTGGCTTACAAGGTAAATGAGGAATTTATTAGATATCCATTGAGGGGAGCTTAATGAAACCTACTTTATAAAGGAAACAACTCTGTTTTACTAGCAGAAACCTCTTTAACTATAAAAGCATATGCTGATTCTTTCAAATTAAGTTTTACCTCTGATTGTTAGGTTGTCCTACATTTTTTCATTTTGACATAATCTCAAGAAGCGTTCTCGTTGGTCATTTTCACTCATGTTAACACCTTTTCAAAGTTATGGTGATTTAATGCTTAAAATTCCATACCAGAGAGCTTACCAGGATTCAGGGGTCATGCAGTTGCATACATAACTGCGACAAATGTCACCGCACATCAGCGAGACCTCAACTAACGTCTAAGGCTGAAAGTCCGGAAGCTGACGAAAATGAAACTCGGCAAAGGCAGAAAGCATATCATCCTTTTATGAAAGGTTTAGATTATTGAATTTGTTATCGAGAAGAGAGGATTTGAAAATATCACGCACGGTGCTAATGCGTGGGTTCCGGATTCGAATTTCAGTAATGACAATTTCTCTTTTTTTAGTATTTCTTCAAACCTGAAATTATGAAATCAACTTAAATTTTAAACTCAATCAAAGGGCTGAGGCAAGGCTTTTTACATTCCTTGGCGGCTTTGAAACAGAAACGCATTAGCAAAGCACTGCTTGCTTAACAGTACTGTTTTCGAAGCGCAGACGAACAACCATTGATGTTTACAGGAACAGCTCCATTACTGGTTTTCCACTTTCAGTCGCTTAGGTTGGTTAACAATTTGACCCTCAAATCTGCATAAACTTGTTGAAATTGAGAAGGAAAGTTTCAATTTCCATCGATGCTCGACATTGTGTTAGCCCTGAAAATCTCTTTGCAATCCATGAATTTCAACGGTGGTCGATTGGGAATGGAGGGGATATATTCCCCCACATTTTAAAGAGATTGATACAATGATTTGCTTACCTTACTGCCTACATAACTATAAAATATTTGTCTTGCAAGTATAGAAGTTGTAATTCTGTAAGATGCTTTAGACAGTAAGTGCGACACAATCTCCACGGGAAACGTTCCTTGAAATACCTTGTTTGCTCTAAAGTGTAATACTTGCTTCGTGGGATGCTGGTGCGCTACTATTTTGTATATAGCATATATTCTGTACTCTGATAAAGATTCAAAGAATGAGTACTCAGTGTAGCACAAACTATTCCCTTAACAGCCAAGTGTCAAGCAATATCATAAATTAAGAAATGAAATGATCAACTTCCTGAAGTGGTCAACTGCCTAATATTTCAGCATGCCCGGTGATACATTTTTAACCCGTAAAAGTAATAAACACTGCGAGTGGCCATGCCTATGATTACAAGGTCGACTATTGGACAAAATTGGCCTCGGTAGCAAATGTTTTGGGTAAAGCTACCAAGTTATCGATCTCTAGAGAATCATGAGTAAGTTGATTACAATTTGAACGTAGAAATGATCTACAAACCTTCAGGGACATATAGGGAGACCGAAAATACTGAAGAATTAGATGAGCATAAAGAAAATCACATTTTATTCAACATCTATTTTTACCGGTTAAGCAGGACATCCTTCACTTTACTTCACTTGATGAAATATGAGCCAACATTCGACAAGTATTACTTGAGGTGCTGTTAACATGACGAAATAGTAACAATGCGTGACTTTCTTTATTAATTATAATGGAACGGTCTGTTGTAGAGAATTATGTAGCGTAAAATTCTAGAGGTTTGGAAAAGCTGGAAAACTCCTTCGGATGATATTCACTTGTTCGTGTTAATCGTGCTTCACTGAAAGATTGTTCAAGGTCTTGTGGAAGATGAAAAACTTGTTAAGAAGTACAATCCTTCAAGGAGGATGGAACCATGGTATGGTTGACACGTTCAGACAAAGGCTAAGATAGACGTTCGTGATATTGTAACAACATTTTTACACACTAACCTGACATGTTAGGCTGTAAATTAAAATGTGTTTGATTGTATGGAGATTAATTTCCTTTCCTAGTTAAACTTTTAATGGCAAACTGTTCTTCCGGTATTAAGTATCACAAAGATGCACTTTGAATCGATGCATCTACTGTCGTAGGAAATAAGGGGAAGGTATCAATAATATACGTGAGCAGAGTCAAGATTACTTTCACGTATAAATGTCTCACACACTTCAATAATTTACGTTAATTAGTGAGTACAAAATAACAGTACTAGGTGGTAGGTCGAATAAATATTGGTATCTTTCCTCAGCAAAGTCAAGTATTATACCTGTATATTGAACCTAAAGATGTAGCATCAACTTTATATGTACTTTACGAAATACGGACAGCATTGCATTATCGATAGTAGTTGGATCATTGAGGATTTAATCATATCTGATACTGCGTAAAGAAGCGTTAACTAGACATTGAAGCTCTGACTGTTTCAGATTTAAGATTTGGTCTACGGTGCTTTTCTATGATCTAAAACAATTCAGTGCATTACTGACTTCTTCATTCACTTTATTTTCATTCTGCCTTATATGGTTTTCAGACGTAGTTTGCTACAGTAGTTGATTAGCAAAATTGTTCTATTGTTGTTGCATTGTTCTGCATTACCTACCCTTCTTATTGGAACAATTATCGACTTGTACCAATTTGTGACTTCTCTTTCCTTGTCCAGACAGCATTGCAAAAGTTGTAATGATCCGTGGTGATATTCTTTGCACCCACTTTTATCATTTCGCCTTTCATCAAATCCACTACAGCTTTTTCTTGTTTCCTCTACTTCTGATTATAAAGAGGGTTGGGGGTGGGTGCGGGGTGTTAGTTTAGCATCCTTTATTGGTCATGATGTTTGCATTCTTTTGTAGAGCTGAAGTATTGTCGCTACTTTTCTTTACTTCACATAAGATTTTCCATATCTATCTTCCACTCTGTAGATAGTTTAATTGGATTTGTAATCTCTCATTACCTAGGTATAGATCTTTACGAAGTTACTGTTGACATTTTCTTCCATTAGTTAACATTGCTCTATGTTATGTTTTTCTTATTCTTTCTAATCATTTTGATTGATTATCTGATTGATTATCTGATTGATTATCTGATTGATTATCTGATTGATTATCTGATTGATTATCATTACTTGATAATGCCTTTTTCTTTTTTTCCCCTTTCCTTCACAATCTCTGTAAACTTTCTTTTGAAATCTGAAATGGTTCTTCTAAAATTGTTATTTTTCCTGTTTTCTGCTAAGGATTTACTCGCCACTTCCTTTGCTCTTTTGATATCCCTTGCTTCTTCCCACAGAACATTGGGTGTTGTTTCATAGATGCTGTCATTTAATAACGACTCAACGATTGGATGCATTAGTTGTATATCGATTGAGCAATACAGTGTAGTCATATCCTATCTGGTTTCGTGTTTTTGTAGTTTCCTCAATCTTAACCTAATTGTCTATTCTCAGGAATTCATGGCCATTGCTTCAGTCTGTTCAGGTTTAATACTTTTATTATTATACTTCTTTTCCAATTCTTGTTATCGTGATATAATCAACTGTTTGTTTCGCGTTTGTTTTATCGGGCGATGTTCATGTGTAAACGTGTCTGTGGTGATGCTTGAGGAAGGTGCTAGTAATGATATAATTAGCTCTTGAGAACTCTGTAAGATCTGTTCCTCTCTCATTCCTTTCACCAAGAGTGAATACTCCATAGAGATACAAACCTCTTAATTGTTTACCTACTCTTGCATTTCATTATTATCTTTATACCTCTTTTGGGTATGTAATCAAGCGTCTCTTGAAGAGAGTACTTGATGCGTAGCATTATATGTAGAATGTTGTAGGCATTCCTTTTGTTCATATCTCGATAATTATATCTGTAACTGGACAGTATTTCATACGTGATTTTGTAGCTTCTATGGACAATACCATAGAGCAGTCGCCTTCTCCGGAGAAAATTACCCATTTGTCATCTTTTGTTTCAGGCCTAACACTATCGTTTCACTTCATCATTTTGCAGACACCTAATATTTCATCTTTCTTTCCTCCATATCACAACAGACAAGATTTAGTTTCCGCCGTTTTTCTGCTTCCGAATATTTCACACTCCTATTCTAAACTATATCCTTAATTGCTTTCTGATCGTGTTTTTATCATTGGACAACACTGCCCTTGGTAATTCACAGGAGTGTAACGAGTGGCACGAGGTTTTTTTTTATTTCCACATCAAAGAGTGTAATCAAGGGTATAGGGTTATAGGGAGGAAGAGTACATGCCTTGCCCAAAGGCAACAGATAATGGATAGTTCCATTATCCTTAAAATGTCTGAAGTCCAAAAAAGCCGCCTCTATGACGGATCCATTTGACTTACGAGTACGTGACAATGTTGGAACTGTTCTCTCACTATGACATATCATCTATAAAATTTCTACGGATGGAAATCAAGGAGGCAAACCAAACAAATGAATGACTGTTATGAAAAGATGTAGGTTGATGAAATATCATAGCTTGGAATCATATCTTTGGACCTTTAAAAGTCAAAATACGTTGCTCATGCTACATAATCACCCATTAAACCCAATGGACTGATAAAATATGTCATAATGCTCCAAGGAGGCCTTTTATAGTGGCCTTTTCAATACGTTTATGTAAACCTAGCGGATAGAGTGGTAGTATGGTCTAAAAGCTTGCTTGGAAACCACCCACGCTGTTCCATCCTAGCGCTGGGAATCTTTGACAACTTCTTTTCTCTCTCGCAGTCACTTAGCCCATCCAGTGCATATGAGGGAAATTAAGGATGGATTGTACCTGTGTTTGAATAGCTTAGCCTTGTTACACATGTGTCAAGTTAAACATGCTTGAAAAATACATGAAAGGTACAAGTGACTGTGGTCTACTCAGCTACTTTCACTCTAATTCACTGAGTAGGTTTGTTCAGCTGAGCGAACAGTTGAGCTCTCATACGTTGATACCGACGGGAGAATCCATCATTATCATCCATCATGAATATAAAGCTAACAGAATGAGAGAAAAGATTTGGTCGACCACACATACACTCTGAAACACCTTATTTAAGAAGAGACTACTTTGACTGATGTCGATCTCTAAAACGCATTATCTGATCGTACTCTCTGGAGGTCAAACTTCGTAATGGCTTTATCTGCATCAGAAGATGACGAATAATTAGACGAAATAATGAAGAAGTAGAAGAGAGCATGCAAAAAAGAGAGTTGCGAATTGATTGAAGTAATGGCTGAGTAATAGTTTTAACGAGATGCCAGACACTAGAGTTGCAAGTTAAAGATAAATATTCAGGATGACGTCAAAATGGGACTATTAAGTTCATTGGACTTTGGCCTCTTATCACGTCGACCTCTATCTTGTTTACAAACGAAAGCGTCTGTTATGTTATACAATTGTGAAAAATACTGTTGTTGTTCGATTTCTTGACCATTTGTTATTGAATAATAATAGGGAAGTTCTACTTTTAATATTTCTTTCCAGGGTGAAGAGGGCGTACGAAAGGTGTTGCAAATTTTGAGTGATGAGCTCAGAAGGGCAATGATACTGACAGGTATGATTCATTGTCATGTTTCCAATAAATTCCATGGTTTTTGTTGCTTATAAATGCTTAGATTTACCTGCTAAATGTCTTGGCTTTGTTACTAAATTAAATATTTACTATTGGAAATTGGAGATCATGGAACTAGAGTATACCTGATGCAGCGGATGAGAATGAAAGTTGTACATTAGTGTCACTTTTTTTGGAATACGGGATTCAAGTTATATGTTAAAGACGTTAATTGGCTATCGTCAATACCCTGGACGCTCATGTTTGATTTATTTGTGGTTAGGTTCTATTATTTTTTGTAAAGCTTGTACTAGACACAATGAAACAGTTCAGAGCCGTGTGTAACGGCCAGACTAGTCATCTTTATGTATTGATTGAACCATTATACTTTCATTCTTTAGGTTGTGCCTCACTTAAAGACATTAAACGCTCAATGGTGGTACATGAAAGTTATTACAGCCGACTACTTTCTGGTATTGACGATACAGAGTAAAGGAGCGTGCAGAGAATAATCGTCCATTAACACACCACTTGTTCGTTATGAACATGACGTAGTGTACTTTTACCACGCCGTGCAATGGTAGCAACCAAAGTACACTGAATATGTATAAATATATGTATATTATTCTTTCTGCACTTATGTAACAACTACGATTTCTTAAGACAAAACTATCCATTCAGTTATCCGCACATCAAAAATTATCACAATGTAAATCCACAATAGCGAAAATGCAGATAATGCACGATATGGAAGCAAAATAAAGTACGACAATATTTTTCACGATTAGGTCAAGGACAAACAAATAATTATGAAATTAGAATTCATCACTGTAATAAGGTATCTGGTACTATATCTTTATTCCCATCTTGTCAAATCTCAGGACGTTCGAAAAAGGCAGCAAATTTTATTATCATCGACGAAGAAGACCTTGTACGTGTGAATGACTCTGTTCTGAATCCAGTCATAGGTGCACGAGTTAGGGAGGCCTAAGGAATTAACCGAAATAAGGTCGATCAAAATAATTGGGGAACAATGCCTGGTTTATTTCGGACAATGTATGGATAAGGAGAAAGCCCCCCAAATTTATGTCTATGAATTATACATCTGAAAAGTGCAAAAAGTGATCCATCTAGGAAAGCGTGGTCACCGTCTAGAATACTCACTGGTTATTTGGTTGAAACGTTTGAGAAGATTTAATTCTTGAATCACATTCGCTTGTATACTGATATAGAATTCAGTTGTCTTAATGATTTCCATCGCCGTAGTCATCTCTCTACTTCTGGCAGGGGAGAAAAGAGTAAGAGATAATAACTTGACACATCACAGCATTTTTCAGCGATTTATTGTCAATCAATACGACCAACTGAAGCGGTGCTGATTATGACCCCATCGATGAAATACAGGCATCTTATAGTAACCATTCAACCAGAGATGGCTATTGAAACTTGCTTTCTAGTTCCTTCTTCACCTAACTGTTTATTAACACTTGTATTATGTACCGAGGATTATGCTCTATTTCTTCTGTCAAGTGGATTTTCGATGTCAATAAGTATCAAATAAGCTATGGTCTTTGTCAAAGGCATCTGCATAAAATGGTGTATAATGCATACCTACAATTCTAGATAAAACCTCTTTGAGCATTCAGGAAAATTCGACACTGAATGGAAATTAAATGCCCAACTTCAAGCTAATGAGGATTTGAAGCAATCGATTGAAAGGAAGCTTCATCTTCTTGGGAGAGGGAATACGTAACTCCAAAAGAGCTCTTATATGGAAAGTATAAAAGCTAGCGTCACGACTGGTAAGAAAATCGATCCAACCGTTTACACTTCTACTCATTGTAAGAACGATATCTGTTACTGCTTTTACTTTTTATAGCAATTGTACATAAGTCAATAGAACAGAGGGTTATAGAACATAAAGAAAACAGCTAATGTACTAATTTGAAAACTACTTGTAAAATTAATTATAGAAGGTGACGGAGGCATTCACACATCTTTTGCCGAAGTATAAATATGATGTATTAACCTTCGTCTGTGATATCTATTATAACATAGCTTATAATTTCGGTAATGAATTTTTCTATTGTCGTAAATACATGCTTAACGTTTATTCAGAATTTTGTAAAACACTAAGTTGTATACAAACGAAAAATAGTAGAACTAAGCGAACTGAGAGTCCCTTACCTTACATTCGTAGCACTGTCATACGTTTTAAATTAAGGCCTTGTTTACATGAGCTCAAGATAAAATTTCGTCCTGGGAGCGTAAAATGTTTATGGATGATAAGAGTTTCGGCCACATCAACTTAACGCCAGCTTAAGCCGCAGTCAGCACGACATGGCAAAAAGGATGAGATTTTGGCACGTGCCGGATTTCTCATGATGATGATGATATACTGGGTTCTGCTGCTGTAGTAGTAGAAACATCCTACAGTTGCAATCAGTCTTTCTTCAGC
>JAAAKL020012597.1:0-12940 GCA_010016065.2 Carybdea cf. marsupialis auct. non (Linnaeus, 1758)
AGATAATTCTCAGCATGACTTTACTTGGATGGCTTATCAGGCTGATGGTGCGATAGTTTTGGCACTGTTGTAGGTTGTCTTTCATTGGGCGTGTGATGGACAAGGAGTGGGTCCATGCAGTTGGCCATACTCCGGTCTGCCAAATTCTGTTGCAGATGACTTTAAGAAAACTTACCATCGCTTCTCTTCCAGCCTGGAGCAGTTCCGCCGGAACGTTGTCAACTCCAGCCGATTTCCCCTTCTTTAGAGATTTTACTGCAGCCACTACTTTCTCTCGCAGAATCGGATCATTTTCAACGTTTGTAGGTGGGTCTACATTCAACATATGTGGGTCTACAGTGGCTTCGTGGCTGTACAACTCTGAGCAGTACTCCGTCGATCTTCTCAGTATGTCACGTTCATCAGTTAAGCAGTTACCATCCTTATCCTGGATTGTGGTCACCCTTTCTTGCTTGGTGTCTGTCAGATCTTTCACTAGTTGGTATGCCTACTTGCTGTTGTTCCTTTTCAAATTCAATTCGATTTCTTGACACTGTTTCCTAATCCAGTTTTCTTTGAATTTTTTCATTGCTCATTTCACAGCTTGGTTTGCTGTTCTGTACTGCTTACGTCCTTCCTGGTTCTTTTTCTTCTTCTTCTTCAGTTCTCTCCTCCTGTAACACTGATCAAGGACATCAGCTGTGACCCAAGGCTTTGTGGCCGGACGTTGTTTGCTTAGGATATCTTTGGCCGTCTCGGTCACTGCCTTCTTGAACGTGTCGATAATTGGTTTGCTCTTAGTCGAATTATGATAAGCCCGCTTGATATAGGGCGGCAGCCCACGATGGTGTTTGTGACGTCTTTGTGGACAAGAATACGAACGCCATGGATGATGTGCTTATCCTCTCTGCCACTGTAGTACAGTTTGTGGCCATCTTGGGTCGAAGGTTCCCCCAAATTTTTCCATCGTATTTCGCATAATCCGAGAATGGACCATCTGTAACTGTTCATCTCGTGGATGAGCTCTTCAATTTTTCCTGCTGTTCTCAGGGTCCTAACATTCCATGTGCCAATTGTAATATTTCTCCTGACTTGAATCTTGTTCAGAGCACCAGTTGCAGATTTTCCACCTCCGCCTTGATGCGCAAAGGAAGGCGCGGCCCTTATTAACCCGAGCGACGAACAATCCGGTATGGATTGAGCTTTGGTTGTCATATTCATACAGTGTATCTTGGGCATTTTTACGTCTGGCGGTGCCCATCCCCCTCCCGACTGACCACAGCCGAGATCCTCTTATTATCGAGGGGGTCGCCTTGATCATGAACACGTAGTCGTTAATTCCTTTGTGGAATTCTTCCTCCCTGGCCAGTGGCCTGCGTCAAGGAGGTCTTCCGCCCAGTGGTGCTGTGTTTACACCACCCCTGACATGGTTTCGCCCGCCGGCTGAAGCGGTTTACCAGGGCATGGCGCTTGGAGCCACATGTCAGAGATTTAGGAGATGTGTGAGGACCAGTGATGCCTGTCCACTCAGAGAGTGCAGCTCGCAGACCAACAAAGGTACTACTTCTCCCCAGAGCCCCCGATGCCCCAATACATTATACATCTATGTATACTATATAATAGTGCTGCAGAGGCAACACAACCAATACCCATAGCATCACAAACAGTTCCACTTCCAACTGACACAGTTTCAGGGGCATGGAATACAATATTTTCTGAAGGGAAGTTGACATAGGACGTCATATGCTCTGTAACATCATAGAAAATAATTCAAATCTCCAGATCAACCAGAATTAACATGCAAACCAGTAAACGTTACATTACCCCTTTTTGGCCCTGATTCTTCATCAAAGGATTTACAGTCTGCCTGCCTTCAAGTGAGGAAGAATCATAATACTGACACTTCACCCAGGGACTTGCATTGATCTATTGCGCTGTTCCTCTGCTTATGCCTATATCCCGCATCCACACATCAACCTTGTGGTTATACCAAAGCACCGTTGTTTGGCAGCACCCCTTATCAACAAAAGTAGATGTTATTGCGTTGAACTCTACCTGCAGTCCTCTCAACATAGCAGCACTATAAAAACCAGGTTCAATTCGGTATCCTAAAGCAGTTAGGCAGTCAGTAAAATCTTGCAAATCCTTAAAGCGAATATTCACTGAAGACCCTGACAATCATTACCACGTTGAAAAAAGTGACTTTGCAGCTTCAATTTGTTTGTGAGTTACAAATGGCCTTTCAAACGTTCCTAATAAATCACCTTACATACCTTTGGGTGTCGTACAATTCTGTTAGAATATTGCATGCAGCTGCTATGTTAGGACCATTTGCAAAATATAGACGTTACTGGTGCAACGTGGCCATGACATTTGACTACCACATGTGCTGCAATGCACTTGCTTCAAGGAACAGGGTACCTTTTCATTTCCAGTACACAGTACCACGATTCACATGCTTTCAAGTAAGTTTGTATCTGCAGTTTACACACAGGCTAGTTAAAGCAACCTAAGTTCTCCATACTTGGAAATCCATGGTGCATTGACACCATGTTAGCAAAGTCTTTATCATATCCGAAACACTCCCAAGTGGCGAAGTAAGAAGGAACACAGAATTCTCTCCAAGATAAGTCTTGTCTCTAAAGTCAAAAAGGTTAATATTGCTATTAAATTGTATTTTTGACTTCTTCTATAATGTGTATCAGTGAAAGAATTTGACCAACTGTTGATTTACCCTCTCTGAATCTATTCTCACTCATTCGTATTATTCTTTTAAAGTATGGTTTCACGCCATTGGCTGCCATCACGAATATTCTAGAAGCATTAAATCTTGAATTCACTTCATATAAATAATGAGTCGTCTTAGAACATTTGACTAAGCTCCGTTCTTCAATTTTTACAATCAAATGTTTAATACAAAAGAGATCCAAAGTTGTGACGTCCTTGCATACTCTAAACACTATTACATGGTAAAGGCAGTGTACCTTACCAGTATTAACAGCTAGGGACGTAGGAAGCCTCTTAAACTTGGGGGAGGGGACACAACTTTCAAAGGGCACTTTTTCACTTGCTACGTATTGGAGTTAAGAGTTGATATCTAAGGGAGGGCAAGTGCTCCCAGTTCCTACGTCCCTGTTATGACAAAAACTGACACCTTACATAAGAAATCAGGATTCCTTACCTGCACACTCTGATTTGGTCCACCGGCCTCTGGGGCTGCGTAAGCAGGGTTACCAGGATAAACCGATAAAGTACTGTCTTGTATGTTAAAGGAGCCATAGTCGGATAATTTTCCTCTGTAGCCACTTCTTGCATGCCACAGTAGAACGTTGGGGCTGCTGATGTCCCGGTGGATTAAGGGTGGAGTCATACCATGCAGGTAGCATAATGCTTTACTTACATCCATCGCTATAGTAATGACATCATGATCGTTAAGTTTATTGTCCACTAACGCTTTTTTCAAATCAGTTTCGAGCACTTCAGTTATATACAACAATCCTTCCCTTTGCGAAACCGCGCCTATAAATTGCACTAAATGGGGATGTCGACATCTAGCTGCCATATTAATTTCCCTCAGAAACTTATCTTTATAGTAATCATTATCTATGATACCATGGAGCACTTTTACGGCTACCTCAGTACCACGAAAGAATGTTTTATGCACTGTCCCAAAGGCTCCACTTCCTAGTCTAACATTACTATCAGATAGTTCACTAATGTCGACTTGCCAGCTTCTTGCTTCATGTAAGAGACTTTCTCTTTCGTCATCCACGTCCTGCAAGTGCCGTGTTACATGATTCAGCTCTGTTCTTCTTACTTCTACTTCACTAAATTGGTTTATATTTTCCCTTGTCAGGAGTTCTTTTTCACGTGTCATTTCATCCAGCGCCATGATTAAGCTTTCGTTCTCGGCTTGGACTTCCTCCAAAAGGTGGCTTGTTATATCCAATCTTCCTAGCAGTTGCTGTTGCAAATCCTGTTCACTCTCGAGTTGTGACGTCAGTTGTCGAATCTGTTGTTGCTGCTGATCCTTAACTGTGGTCATGTTATCAGTAATTGTTGTTAACGAATCTACCTCTTCCAATAAGGTATTAGTAAACTCATTCTGAGCCGTTAACATTTTCTTGTGCACCTGTGTGAGTTCATCAACTGCGTCTATAACCAGTGCCACATCACTTGGAGTAATGGAACAGTCCCCACCCTTGATAAAAACGAAAAGTGTAAATTTGAGAAATGGAAATGAGGACACATATTACGCAACAATACTTAGAATATGTGGAAGCTAACATCTAACCAATCAGAATCCAACCCAAGCCAACATCTCACATCCTAACCAATAACTCTCCACTTTTTCTTTGATTTTCATTCACATTGGTTGTATAGTTCACTTGTATAATTTTTTTAAAAATTATTTCATCCTGTTCAAGGACGAAGCCGCTACTAGGGTACTTTTACCCTTCGGATGACAATCTATGTATGCTTGCTATTCATGTTATTCACGCTATTTATGCTTGCAGCCCGCTTCCCCCTCTGTCCTATCTCTCGATACATAGTGCTACTGAGGTAGCCGTGAAGGTACTCGATATGTGCAGAAATGCATGGCTAATGATAGATCAATATGCATTTTCTAATCTTCTGTCTTCTGATAGATAACGGATGTTCATCATTCTCTGGTTATCCTTTGACATACTTTTGTACTTAGTTATTCATATATTCCCTTCTAGTTCGCCTTTACTTCAGACACTAAAACAGACGCTACAGCTGACTCACTCAAAATTGCCAAACAGCCATTAGCCCTTGACAAAGAATGACCCTAAACTTAGGACACGGTGCTGTGGTAATGTGATTTAACTGTTTTTGAATAAGAATTCTTTTTATAAGAATCACGAGTCTCAAATTTGTCGTAATTTTCAAATATTTAAGAATCACCCTCAGGGAATTTAATATGTAATCAAAAATTTTAGAAGTTCTTTTGTTTACATACTTTAGTAAAGAAAACACCAAAATGTGACAAAAGACTAAACAAAAGAATCATGAAATTGAACACAGAAAAAATATAAGATCTTAAACTTTGAAGCAATTATTCCTCTGCTCCGCTTCACAAAGCACTATCCCCTTTCAAGAGAAATTTAAGAATTACGTAACAATATTTGATGCTAATTTTTTAAGAAACATTAAGAATGATAAGGCTTGGGCCGATCTATGTTGTTCTTATCAAAAATAGTGTACCGTTCTAGACCCCAGAACTTTGATAGCAAACGAGTTGTTGACATTTGAAGTGGTTAGAATGATTGCGTAGCGTAGGAGAAAGAGCTATGTTGATGGTGAAAAGTTCTTAGCGCATAAAAAGAGGGATATCACATTGGCGACGAGAGGGAAAATATAAATGGTGATCGTACAGTTAAACCCTCTGCCTCCCTTCGACCAAGGAGTTGCTGTAGGAGGTAGTGTGGCTATCCAGTGGAAGACATGGTTGTCCGAGTTTCATACATTTCTCATCGCAAGTGGCATCACTTCTCCTAAACACCAACGTGCCTTACATGTGCAAAGGTGGTCCTCGACTTCGCGAAACCTGAAAAAAATTACCCAATAACGGCCCAGATGGGGATTTTGGTGTTGCAAAGGCAACATTAACATAGTTCTTTGAACCGCAAAAGAAACAACGTTATGAAGTCTATATTTTCCGTCAAGGAAAACAACAACCCTATGAAACTTTCGATGCCTTTCACCTTAAGGATATGCTGCTCAATGGTGGCATGGGGAGGGGGAGTGAAGGCACAAAACAAGTTCATTGCAAGCATGCAATTATAAGGCAATAGACGCAGTTGTTCATCAAGCAAAACGAATCAAGACGAAGCCATCACCTCAATCCCAGCGATGTTGCACATGTCGCGGATCATTCCCACACACTAGGGAAGACTTGCCGGAATTGTGATAGGAACCACAATTAAAACGTGTGTGTTGCTAAGGGCAACCCAGTTATTACTGCGTGGTAGCAGAACATCTTATTGACGTCACTGTTGATACTGGAGCAACAGTAACTGTAAACGATTAGCAGACATTTTCTAGACTCAATCGTATTACACTAAGCAAACCCAACATCATGGCTTATACGTCTGGAGGTACCCAAGAAACCACTATATCAAAGTGGATCCAAATAGTGGGTGCTTGTTATCAGACAGCCAGTGATTTAGGCCCTGTCTACTTACATGCTTTTAACAGAACCCTTGCATTGAAAACAGTTGAGGGTACAATGCTTCAAATTGCTAACAAATGCTTGACATTATACCAAGGTGTTGGCAACCTGAAAGACTAGTCGGTTAGTCTGGACAAACACAGGGAGAAGTCCAAGACAAACAACCAGTGCCATTTCTCCAATTGCGACAGTGCTTAACAACAATGGGCAAGTTTGTATTTGTGTGTACATGTGGATGCATGGGCGTGGATTCTGGGAGGGGACTCAATACAAGGTAGGGTTGCCACTTCAAGGTATAGAGTTACTTTAAAACGAGTAGAAATAAAAAGTAAAAGGAAAAATAGATTTAATTAGGCCTACAGACCAAAGACATGAAAGATGAAAGACATGAAGATTTCCAAGAAGATGGCAATTGACATTAGATTTGAAAGTGTCAAGATCATAAGTAAGAGGAAAACAGTCTGAAGACAGAGAGTTCCAGATTTTGGCAACCCTAGGGAAGAAATTGTTTGCATAGAAATATTTGTTTGTTTTAGGAATAGAAACAGTGAAGTCGTGCAGAGATTCAGCATACCAAGTGGACCTTGACCTAATGAGGAGAAGAGGAACCAACTCGACCGACTCTAAAGAACACTTACCAAAGTAGTTGTCACTGCAGGTCGTTGCAGTGAGAACTCGTGACCTACCGGCCCCCTATGTTTCGTAGTAGACGTAGGAGCGTCCCTTCTTTACTAGTTTTGTTTAGGGTGTTTTCAGCTGGACAAAGGAAGTAGACTTAATCGAGAGACTCCAAATTCGCAAGAGAACAGCTTTAATGATCTTCGTTGTATCGTAGTTTCATTTTCGTTTTTCTATTATTGATGTATTGTTTGTAAATTTAAAATGTATTTGTACCACATTTAGATTATTATTACTACACTACTACGTTCCGCTGAAGTTACCCAAGAGTTCAAAGAGAAAACGTTCACAGTTAAGAGTGAATGAACAACTCTTAAGAGCCGAAACTCCTCCCTAGAAGCGCGTGCGACTTAGGAGCCAGCCACAGTGGTATCTCGACGGTGAGACAGAGGTTGAAGTCTACTGGTCAGTTCAGGGCCAATTGCACGAGAAATTCGCTTTAGGAGCCTGTCAAATATGTCGAGATAACACTTTGGTGCACCAGCCCAAAGATGACAACAGTACTCCATGCAAGACCTGATCATTACCTTATAAAGATATAACACAATATCAGGTAACAGAAAGATGACAGATTGCAAAAAAGCCCCAACCTTCCTTGAGGCAGTCTTGTCTAGATTAGTCAGGTAAGACCACCATTCTAGCCTTACGTAAAAGAAATGGCAAGGAGCTTCAAAAGCGACAGCTCCTCAAGAACAAGGCCATACTTCCTAAGAGGCACCTTGAGATCTGTCAAAAGATACCAGCTGAGTGTTTCTAGATTTGAAAGACACTTGCCAGCATCTACCCAACTCTACAACAGTGTTGAGGTCAGGCTTAAGTTCTGCAGCCATTCTTTCCTGGGGTGCCACTTGTGATGCTCTATTACAACTAGAATATAAAGTAGTATCATCAGCATAAATTACAAGCTGACACAGCACAGAATCTGATAGATCATTAACGAAAACGAGATAAGTGTGGGGCCCAAAAAACCTTAGGGAACTCTAGCATTTACAGAAAACACATTAAACAACTCACAATCCAAGAAAATCTTAATGTTTCGAACACTAAGAAACGATCAAATGATCCTGAAAATGTCACCACCAATGCCATAAGTTTTTGTAAACGACCAGTATACCAAACCTTATAGATAGCTTTGGAAACGTCTAGAGAGATAGCACTGGAGTAGAGTTCCAGAATGCCTCAATGCTGACCAATGTGCATGATGCCTGAAGCTTGTTGGGCATGGCCAAATATTGTGCAAAATATATTGAAAGTTCTGATACAATTACAGCCTGGTTTGGGAGTTAACATGCTACCTTCAAATAGGACACTGTACATCAAGAAGCCTTTCGTACATTAGTGGCAGCACTCACCTGGTCCTGGTAATGGACCACTTTGATTAATTGAAGCATAAACTTTTAAACATAGATGCAAGTCTAGTTGGCATCTCTGGAATTCTAGCACGTACAACCAGTGACAGTCAAGATTACCACCTCATTGCTTATGTCAGCTACACCTTAAAGCCAGTAGAACAATGTTGCAGACAGAAAAAGACCACTAGGGTATTTTTGGCAATATAACAATCTCATTCATTCCTTTTTGCTAACCCCTTAACATTCATAACATATCATAAGGTCATATATGGATATGCTCAGTAAAAACCATTGGCCCATACTGAGCTCTTGGTGCTACCTTTGGAGCCATATGCTTTCCTAATTGAATATAATGCAGGTAAAACCAACCCAACAAATTTAATGTCTCAACACCCAACTACGAACAGTGTCAGCATACGAAAACAGCTAACAGAGGAGTATGTAAAATTCATTGCTCCCAACTCTGTAACCATGTTGATGACCATTGAAGAGATTGCACCAGCTACAGCAAATGACTAGGTATTAAAAACTGTTTGTGTATCAATTTGTACAAACAGATTGGAGAGTTTTATTTTTAAGCCATTTCATCATTAAAATAGAGAACTAGCAGTTGCCCCAGACAATATTTTTTTAACAGGTGTAAGAATGATATTGTTACACCAACCTCTCTCCAACAGCAAGCAATTGACATAGATCATGAAGCACACCAAGGGTTATCAAACTGGAATCACTTCTAAGAGAATAACTTTGGTTTCCAAATATTGAGAAGCTAACAAGAACTATGCTAGATAAGTGTTGAACAATGTCAATTAGTCAGCTCAAGTCAACCTGCTGAGCTACTGCAGATGTTGAAAATGCCTACAGGAACATGGCAAAAGTTCAACATTGAATTTTATCGACCAAGGACAGCACATATATCTATTGTGGATCATTACTTTTGATTTCCTGTACATGGTTCAATGTGTAAAATATAATAAAGCAAGGTGCATTATTTCAAAGTTTGACAAGACATTTGAAGTCCATGGCATATTCCAGTAGAAATAACCATTAACGATGGCCCCCTTTCAATGGTAATTCCTTTGCAAGATATCTAACAAATCTTGGCATCCATATTAAACCAGCAACACCTGGATGGCCACAAAGAAATGCCTAGGTAGAATGCTTCATGATGCCACATGGTGAAGCCATTCAGATAGTCCATGCTGAAGGACACAAATTCCAGCAGGAGTTGTCTAGTTCCTATTCCAGTATCAGCTCATGACCATTATTGTAATCCATTGCCTTCAGATATTGTTGTAGGTTAAGAACTAAAAAAGGGGGGGTGATTCAGTAATGCAATAAATTATGCTAGGCCCCAGGACTTTGACTGAAAGAAAGTAGTTGACATTTGACATGATCAGAATGATAGAAAAGTGTAGGAGGGACAACCATGCTGATAGTCAACAGGTAATAATAGAGGTACCCTATAGAGTTCCTACAGAGTTATCCGTTTCTTGAAAAATAAATGCTTGCAGTGGATAATAAGAGGGCTATTAATGGTACCTCCAGAAAAATTGATTCCTTCTAGGAAAGCAGTAGGCTACTTTTAATTTTCTTGATTTTTCCTGCCACTACAAAGCAATCAATAGTGGTTCAATGGAGGGGGTGATGGGGGAGTGGTCCCTTATGTCTTCCATAGTTTGGATGTGTTCTCCTGCTTTTCTGTTAAAGAGTTGTCATTCTGAAACGGTAGAAAAGAAGACTACTCAATACAAGGCTTATATAACTAACACAGTTCCCTACTTAATTTTCTTCAAATAACCATATGGCCATCTCTCACCTAATCCCTATCATTACCAACAGGATATGCTTGCTAAGTCTATTCAGGAAAATAATTGAAACTTTTGATTTCATATTAACGTCACAGAATTTGTCACACTAAACAACATACTTGCTGCACATTGAGTTCAATTTAATTTTTTTCTGCCTGATGGCAGTCCTTCCATGGTCATGTCAAATACCATGGAGAGGCTGGTCTCCAAAATAACCTAAAGCTGGATGAGATGTCCATCTGAAGACTATAGGGAGTTAATGTGGCAACTAGAGAAAAGTCAACTATGTTATCACCAGGTCACCATACCTCAGTTGGTAGAGCAGCATGCTATAAATGTATGGGCCATGGATTCAAATCTTGGTGGTGACATTTTCACTTTTCTATAGTATCTCTTCAAAAACGAAAAATTTACAAGACTTGCCTTGTATCCAAATAAATGGACACAATATTTATCATTACATCAGCTGGAAAATGCAATGAAGATACAAAGAATTGAATACTCCTTGCAAAAGCAGCATTCTGGGACTTGACATCAGTATTAATCAACAGAGAGATGTCTGTTAACCAGAAAACAAGAATAAATCAATGCTACCTTAAAGCGATTTTCTGGTATGGATGTGAAAATTGGACAGTGAATGCCATAATGAGAATAAAAGCTGGAGGCAACAGAAATGTGGTTAGTGAAAAGGATGTTGAGAGTCTCCTGGACTGAGGGGAAACCAAATCAAGAAGTGCTTGAAGATGCTGAACACGAAGGGTCTTATGAAAATGGAAAAAATGCAAGCCAAATATTTTGACCATTTTATCAAGTGGGAAAGGGTTAGAAAAGCTGGTAAAAACAATGTTAAATGGGAAAAAATTGGCTAGGAGACAGAGAATAAAGATGCTGGATAATATCTCTGAATAGAGAGAAGAGAAACAATAGAACCATAAGAGCAAGATGTGATAGAGAGTGGAGATGCATGATTGCTCAGACTTCACAGCAATGCACATGATGATGATGATTATCATCATCATCATCATAGCCATATATCATGTAAGGTGGGGTTTCAAAGATATGCGAGTTTAGAAAACTAGACTCATGGGAAGTGCTGGTTAAATTTTTTGGGCTGTTGCACTGAACATCAACATCAAAACAGATTATAAGGTGATCATCTACACCTTCTAAATTGGGGGTGGGGGTGGGAATCTGTACAGGCAATTCCACAAAGGGATATTCTACGCAGAGTAAAATGCCATGAGATATGAGAGGGGATAATAAAAGGCAAGGGCAAGTAGCCTAATAAAGGTTCTCTTTCCAGACAGGGGTTGGAGGTTACAACCAAGCATTCAAAAACCCTGAGCCTCTACAATACCCCTGTACATAAAGAGGGTACTCATACCCCAGCCTGCCAAGGCAAATACTGTAGTTTTGTACCCCTCCTACTAAATCACCAAAAAATAGTCTGAATAATACAATACAGGATGCAAACAACTCAATGAAAGTAAATAACTTTTTATTCATTTTATTCAGTTCCATATATACTTATACTGGCACATCTCAAATTTCAAATTTCAGTAATGTGTAAAATATTGTGATTCCGGCCTGAGCTTCCTGTTTATTTGTGAAGGACGAAATTTTCTCATCAGACAGGAGGGGGAGGAAGCTGCAGTAGTGCCCCTACGATGCACATGGGTTTTCATAACTGTTTGGCACAGTCCTGAGTGAAATTACCTTTTGGGGTAGAGTAAAAAAAAGGTCCACAGGTTTTGAGCTTTGCTTGAGGAAGGGGGGGGCAAAGAAGATGATACGACTCATCGTATCATGTCAGGATACATCGGTCGCTGAAACCCTAATACAGCTGCTTGTACCATTGTACAAAGAGTAACACAAGCAAGTTTCGAGGTAAGCCCATTTCTTTTACCTTGCAGGGACGCTACTGCAGTTTCGTACCCCTCTTCGAAATCATGGGGAAATAGCTCGAGCGAAATGATACTTAAAACACAAGTAATATAGGATATAAACAACTTAACGAAAACAAACGAACATTTCTTGTTTGCTTTTTATTCATAAAAATATATACAATGTTGTACATACTCCGACTCGTACTGTGTTTTGCGATTCAAAAGTGAGTGCATCAGTTGCCTGTCTATTTGCGATCACGAGAGTTGCATTTCGCTCGGACCATTTTTTCGTTGATTTAAGGGTGGGGGTACAAACGTGCAGTAACGCCGATTCACACTATTAAAGGGTTTGTGTTTGTTTTCGTTCAGATTAACAGGTCTTCCACAAAAAGGGACCTACCAGGGGCGCTACTGCAGTTTTGTGGAAGATCTGTTAACCTGAATAAAAACAAACACAAACCCTTAAATAGAGTGCATATAAGCGTGAAGCTTCAGTAACTACTGTAAATGATATCAGTATATAGCTTACCTGGCTGCTCTGCATCATTAAGTCTAAAGTACGTTCCAGCCTGTGACTTACATCGGCCCATTCGCTACCGACAGCGCCATCTGGAACCGTGATTGTAGCTGGGTGCGCGTTCTCCTCTTCTACGTGTACGTTATCATCAAGAGCCATGTGCCAGATTTCTCCATTCTTGCTACTTCCTGAGCTGTTTTCTGGCAAATCAAATGTATCTTGGACATAACTGACATCTTCATTTCCTGGAGAATTGTAACTAGAATTCTGTGACGATTCTTCCCGTACAGCAGTTGACTGGGATAGGCCCATTTCTTAAATAGTAAA
This sequence comes from Carybdea cf. marsupialis auct. non (Linnaeus, 1758), assembly GCA_010016065.2. Classification (NCBI taxonomy): domain Eukaryota; kingdom Metazoa; phylum Cnidaria; class Cubozoa; order Carybdeida; family Carybdeidae; genus Carybdea; species Carybdea cf. marsupialis auct. non (Linnaeus, 1758). Next base: position 12,747 of record JAAAKL020012597.1, read on the forward strand.
ATCCTGTTGATCTATACACAAACCGGAGTACAGTAAAGGTCGAAGAATGATACAAGCTGTCTGCGAATCTGCAGCAACGGATTCTTAATGATGCTCTTGCCATCAATATCAAACGAGAGGAAGTATGAGGTGTACCGGATGTGATATGTTTTCTTCTAAGAAATGTGTTGTGCTTAAGGCCCGTATACACGGTG
>JAAAKL020012598.1:0-12940 GCA_010016065.2 Carybdea cf. marsupialis auct. non (Linnaeus, 1758)
GGTAGGAGACATGTACCATACCCATTCCTGTATACCTTGTTTGTAAGCGAGTACTGGAATTGTAATGGCAGACAGAGGATATATAAATTGAAGTTTTTTAAAAAAAGTATCAGAACAATCCTTAATAGCGAAACACATCACTGAGGTGTGTAACACGAAGTTTATCAGAGTATGGCAGTCACTCTTGAGAAATCTGCCTAGCAATATTTTCTGCTTCACTCGCAAAGCACTAGTGTTTGGCTTGCCAAACGGGTCAAATCTGAAACGCTGGAAAATTTCCCCAAACGGTCTGTGTCAACGGTGTCAGGAAGTTAAGACTCTCACACTCCTCGTGCGAGAAGTCTCACGTCCTCTCGCACTGCAAGGACTCGCTTGGTCGCTACAAGTGGAGACACGACTCAGTTCTGTTCACAATTGTCAAAAAATTTACTTCATGCGACATAACCGACATGAAAGTTTTTGCGGATCTTTGCTTTGAACAAAGATTACCATGCCCATCGGAGCTCTTTCTTAGCAAACGCCCCGACATTGTTCTAGAGATCAAAGAAGCTGTAATAGACGTAGAACTTACAGTTTTCTTCGAGCTAAATACATGGAAATCCCGAGATTACAAAGATCAACGCTACAAGCTTTTTTGCGAAATGAATTGCAAATTTCCTCTAGCACATTCGAACTCGTGCTTGTTGAATTTACAACACTAGGCTTTTTAAGTAAGGAGGGACATGATCAGCTAAGCTCTTTGTTTAGGAGATTCAAAATTAACGGAGACCGAGTCATCTACAAGTGTATGGAGGCTGCAATAAGATCTTCCTATTACATATTTTGCAGATGCAGCCAAACTGGACCGATCCAGAACTTTTAAAGTTTTATTAAGTTTGAATATATTTTCGCTCTTCTTTGTGTTGCCTTGTTTATATGTCGTTGCCGGGTTTGTTTTTGTTTTGTTTTGTTTCTTCTTTTATTGTGCCTGATTGTTATATTAGGAAGGTATGTGAGATATTTTAAAAGACACGTCAATGTACGTCGAACATTTAAAAATTTTGACAAGGTTGATATACTCTACCTGATTGTATGAATTATGAATTATACCAATAAACACGTTTTAACAAAAAATTATTACCTCCCTCCATTAAAAAGTGATGACTTTCCTTTAAAATCTTTCGGTCTACTTTTTATGATATAGCAAAGACTGTTATGACTCAATTGCACACAAACAATAAATATAGGAGTTGCGCCCAAACGATATTGATCCCGGCAAAAGATCCCCCTTTTTCTCATAAACACGTCAGTTTTTGTTCTAAGAGGGTAGCGAGCTTCTAGAGAAAAGCTGAATGAAATACGCTTTCATTATTTTTAGATTACGATAACCCTCAAATTCGGTTAGCTCTATGAATTATTTGCCTTGATTGTTTTGAACTGAGCACTTATTATACAAATAATTACACTGTGCGATATAAGACATTATTGAAACACAGGGCATTGTGAACTTGTGCCAATCTATAATAATAAAAGGGAGTATGTATGTGGAAATGTTTGCATGTTCTGCTTCTACTCCTATATTTCTTGACGGATCTTAGCGAAATTAGGGTGGTGACCTCCTCGGACCAGTAGAATTCTAACGACGAAAGATGAGCCACACCGGAGTTGATCTCCGGGAAGGGGAAGGACTTCACCATGGTGGACCGGAACTGTATGGGATCATTAAGTAAGGGTTCAAAACTTTGGTATGCACTCCTGCAAGCCCTTCAGAAGTTATATTGAGTGAGAATGACCCATCGATAGTGGGTGGCCTGTGGGTTTATACAATTACGTATTCTGCCACAGGGTGATCTTCCAGAAAGTTAAATTGTCTCAAAGCGTAGAAAATCGTAGAAAAGCGTAGAATCAAAACACTGGTTGTCGCTTCATGTCATGATGCAGCGCTGTAGCCCTATGGACATTCGTCACCCTTCTCGCTTGAAGAGAAGCATTACAATTGTTAATGCCCAGTTAGGGGTGTTACACCGCTTTCAACATATTATCCGACGGACTTCTACAGTTTACGACTCCCCAATTTCTCTCACATGCATTATGTTGGCACCGTGTTTATGACGGAGAAATGTTGTCCAAACCCGCATCAGCCCAGAAGTGGAAGCCGTTCCGGTTGTTTTTTATAACAAGATCTTAGACCAAACGGAAAAACTCTCTATGTCACGTTATATAAGTTTGCTAAACCAAAGCTTTCATTACGTATTTAATTTTTATGATAAACGCTTTTTGTACTGCTATTTGTGTATCTTAAGATGCAACACACAAATCTAGATGGCATCGCAGAATATAATTACAATTTCGATAACAAGGATGCAACCTATGTTTTTGTTAATTGTATGTATATATGTGCCATAAAATACACTAAACTACATCAACCAAATAAATAAAATGAAAATTGTTCAAACCCAAATCTAATTTGTAATACAAGATTGTTGATTAGACCTATTAAAAATCTCTAACAAATCAGAAACCTACTTTAAAAACCAGTCAACACACTTTCGTGAGTTTAAGATGGCAGAATGGATTCGAGTCCTTTTATATGGTATTCCCATCAGATCAGATTCACTTGGATCCATAACTCTGAATGCAGTTGAATCAGCCAAAACATCAGTTCTTTCTATTTTAATTCGAGCTGTCCTGAAAGGGAATGCTGAAAAGAAATTTGTAATGAACAATAGGGGTCAGGAAGTAACGTGTCACTATTGCCATGAAAGTAGATCATGAATGAAGAACATGTCAAATCTACTTGGTATTAGTAGTTTTCTTGCCTCATTTCTCATCGGCACAAGATCTGGTAAGGATTCACATGTTTACACGAGATAGGATCCAAAATTATTTACTTTCAAAAGCGGCTCAAAACTGGTAAGGAGAATAGATACAAAGAAGTAAGTATCCGCAAGGCATTTAGGAAATACAATGCCGATCCTCGTCAGTTCTTGCACAACAGTTTGGATTTGTAAGCCAGCACTTGGAAGAGTAACCTTGTTGCATCGGGGTGGGTATCTATTTTAACAGCGACACCATTTTCGAGGAAGTTGGTACTAATCATGGTTTCAACAATGATTTGTATCAGATCTAAAAACTTATGTTTGGCTCTATTCTCATTTTTCTTAAAATACCGTATTCACATTTCGATGTATCTAAAATGTGTATATGCAACAGACCACTGATTATTTTTCAATGGATTCAAAAAATGCTGTCCAGCACATTGAAAAACTTTTGCCTCCTTTACTTCAAGAAGAGTCGATGTCATAATTTCCCCCTGAAAATAATTGCATGGTTGCATTATGCTTTTTATGTTCCTTACTACTAACCAAAGTTTCCAAAAAATAAAGGCCAGCTGAATGTATTGTGATTAAGCACTTCCTCTCCGATATTGTAATATAATAATTCTGGCATATTATATTGCTCGTGACTTCAGTTCTGACTATTGTTTACTGAAAAGCTTTTTTCGTCTGACAGTCCTAAGAGTACAAAATCGTCAGAATTGGAATTGAAAAGAAATTAATAAAATTAATACCAAACTGTGTTTTTGAAGTAGCTAATCAGAAGTCTGATTGCTAGATTAGTGTTGTTTTGACCAATCAGTGTCTGTGGAACTGACCGAAAAGCGAAAAGGTCCAATGAGAGGAGAAATACTTATTGTCTGTAAAGCAAAGCTTTTCTTGCTTTGGTGTGGACGGATACGAGAACGGCTAGGTGAAAATCAGACCTAGCTCTACCTATTATGCGAAAGCAGTCATCTATATACAATTTTGCATAGTCTGGGTTTTCAAGCAATTGGTGCCCTATGGCAAAGTCACATTGCTTTACAGTGCTTTTGGCCAGTTCATTTCTATGCATCGATGTATTTAAAACCAGTCTCCTTTAATGGGTAGGGCTAAAGACACTCTAAATGTTAAAACAAGGCCTTACGTTTTGATCTGGCCGCTATTTATGCCTGTTTATACGAAGTGTATAAAGGATAATAAATTTTTGGGAAGATATACCAAGACAAAAAACAGGAAATGCCGTCCCTTTTACGTCTCTTAATTAATCCATACACTAATTACTTATAAGACTTAGCCTACAAAGATGGTTTACCTACGCGTCATCTGGTAAGCCGTGTAGTAAATATCCATTTAACAACCTAACTTGATTGAAACTGAACAATCTCTGCTTTATACTTAAAGTACCTGAAGATATTTCTTTATATGACTCAAGCGTTTGGAGGAGTAAAATCCAGTGTTTGCCAACATACGCCCGCGACGTCCCAAACATTTGATGTTTACTTCTCATGTGTTAACATCTGCCTTACACCGATCCCTACTATTAACGTATTTGATCAGTACAAAAACGTTACGTTTCAGTTGTTGTTTTCATTTGATAAAATGTTATTAAAGGGCTGAATTTGTTCTGTATTGTTCACTGCACTCAATTTTTATAATTCGAATACATATAAGGCCTTAATACCAAAACCTTTGCTAATTTACGGGGTTTGACAGATTGAAGGGTCAGACGGTAGTTCGTCTATGGTCAAGACACACGGAAAGGACTTTGGTCTTCAAAGTGCAAAGGCTGGGTGTCGATGTCCAGCTATTGTTGATTGAAAGTGAATGTTGCAGCTAGAGAAAAAATAAGATATGTTTTCATTGGATCTCGATAGCTCAGTTGGTAGAGTAACACGTTGAAATAACGCGGATCAATGGTTTGAATCTCAGTGGTGACTTTCACTTTCCCTTCTGACTCGAGATTTTAAAATCTTCTCTTTTGGAAATTAATTTGAAGCCATATGTTTACCTGGATGTATAATTTATCCTGAGGAGTGGAGAGAATACTTTATAACAATTTCTTGAAAAGCTGTTATAAATATAGTTTTAAGTGATTAGACAGCGATCAGAATTTGAAATTATCGGTGATTGTAGGGAAAAATGTATTATTAAATTTGAAGGAGGAAACTTCCAAGATAGCAATAATACTTTATTATAGGGTCTTAGTTATTTGATTCTTGATTACCTCTCAAAGCAATAATGCATTATAATGCTTGTATCTCATGTGCTTTGTTATCAGTTTTTTCATTTCTGCATAACAAGAGGGCAGGGTTCTACGGATTATGATCCCAATCACACAATGAGCCTATGCTGCCCATCATACAGTAAGTATGTGGTGGCAACCAAATTGTGAGCCTCTGATGTCCATCACAAAATGAGCCTATAGAACAAATCACAGTATCAGTTTATAATGCCCATTACACCTAAGATGACAACCACATTGTGAGCTGATAGATCCAATCACATCATGACTCTATGGCGCCAGTCAGACCGTCAGCCTATGAAGCAAATACTTTAAGCACACCAAGTACGGATGTGAAGTGCCTACTCAAATGTTAACTCCGGCTAGGTTATTTATAAGGACAAATTTGGAACGTCAGCCGAATTTGTTCTCCCAGTGCTTACAATGGTTGAAATTAGAATTAGATGATCAATTTGTACGATCAATCATTTCATGTTTTGATCTTCAACTTATCTCAAGTCATTGCCGATTGTCTGCCGCATGCTCTTGAATTACTAAGATATTGCTTCTAAATTACACGAAAAGGAAAATATAGATTTTGCCGAAATATGACATTAAACAGAGATCTAGATTTCGGTAGCAAGTGAGTTCTTTTCTTAAATCCTTCCAAGTCCATGCTTACGCTGCCATCAGAAACGGGAGAGCTTGTGGGAGCATTGTGCGGCCAAAATTCTAGAAAGTTGAAGTTCAGGCAAAAACGATCGCCCACATTGGGCAGAAACGGGCAGTATTTCCGAAATACCGCTGATAAGTATTAAACTTGAAGTTGCCAAACGTAAATTGCCCCACATATTCCAGGTTTAAAATTCAGGCAATATCGGTGGGCCGTTCTGCTTAAATCGGAATGTTCTAAACACCTGTTGCAGCTAGACGGAGATGTTGCAAACAATTTTATGCATGCAGCCTCCTGGTTGTCTTCGCAGGTATTATGACGATGTATACTATACGGGATATCGTGTTTGTTTGTTTGGGCGTCGCACGCAAAGAAATCGATTGATGTTTCTCAAGCATTTAAGTATCTTTCTCTCTCTTTCTCTCCCTCTTTTTCTCTCGTTCTCTCTCTTTCTCTCTCATTCCTTTTCTATCCCACAACACAAGTTGCTGAACTCAACAATGCGCTGATGTTGATAACTTGCTCAAATCAATCGAAGTCTCTCATACATTCGCAGGCTGAACCTTTGAGTGAGTACACAAAGGTATTAACTACCCTTTCCACAATTAAGACCGTACGAAAGCAGGCACTTATCTGGAGGTGTGAAAATTGTGAATGCGTCCATTGCCGTCTAACACCCATATATATACTCACACACTCAGATAGAGTCGATGTTATAATACTTTTACCCTAACTTACCATGGACATCCACTGCCCTTAAAATTACCTAAATGTGCATGTGGGACGTAACAGCATCTTTGACTTGCAATCTAAGGTTTGACCCTCAAGTGATTTCATACCTTTTTGCTATTGAGAAATTACATCAAGATAATTCGTAGGGAATTTTCTATCAAGTCTTTGATTAAACTACGTTCCTTGTGCTTTTCTTATCTATATTGCGTTCATCATGTTTCCAATTTGCATATTCCTGCTAAAACAAGTTTTCTAACTACGGAGTTTGCAGAAAGCTAACGATTGTCAAATGACTGATTCGCTTAAATTCGAGTATCACCGTATTCTTCGTGCAGCTTTACAGTGATAGTAAAAAGATGACATTAGTAATAAGTAATCTATTTTAACAAGCACTTTTAGAAGGATATCAAAGAAGTCGTTAACTTTTCATTAATCGCCAAATAGTAGGATTGTTTTTAGAACTATGTTTTAAATCAGATCCCTCCCAGCTCGACCATGATGATATAGATTTAGCTTTGTAGCGAATGAAGGTTACGGGCCCTAGTTCTATCTTCAACTAGGTCAATGATAGGTGTGCGCATCGTAATCCTCATGTATTATAATACTAGTTGAATGTTCCGGCGCTGCCCGACAAGCTTAGGCCTGCAAATATTGTTGTTTGTATGTGTAGGAAGGCTACGGTGACAAAAGACAACATACGGACAGTGTTCTACCCATTTTCTCGCAGGCTGTCAATGAACATGAGAGTCTTTAATGAGATAGAAATAGTTTTGCTTGCGTTCTTGTCAAAGAACACCAACTTCGAATACGCTCATAAGATGTTTCTAATGCTATTTGCACACAATAGATATGTACATTACAGCATGCAGAATACACTTGGAATACACTCATAAGACGGTTCTAATATAATTTGTACATAATACATATATGTACATTGCAAGGTGCAGATTACACTTGGAATACACTCGAGAGACACACCCAGAAAGTCTGTGAATTTACTTTTTACCCACTTTCGGCCTTCAGCGGCCCCTGAGGCCGGCCTCTGAAGCTGCACACCCGCTAATAACCTGCCCCTGGTTCAGGAGAGTGTCCATACAAAGTTTCATAATAATAGGCAAAAACAGTGTGGGCGCCTATTCCGCTTACACACACACACACACACACACACACACACACAAATCCTCTCTTATTATATTAGATGTATGAATGACAACAAGATGGATTATCAGGGACGTAGGAACCGGGGGGCAAGTAGCTTGTTGCGTACTGGCAAACTCCATTTTGTCTGTAGAGAGCAAAACACTTCAATAAGAAGATGTTAAATATTGTTATATCCAACGAGGGACCATATAATATCCTAATTACGTTCCACATATGCAAAGCGTGTTAGGTTTCTCATTTATATCTTCCAGCTGATTTGTTGTTAACCAATATACAAATATTTTCTCAATAGACTTCCACTTATAATAATTGATTGTTTCCTCTGTAAATTTCAACCTAGCAAATACGTATTTTGCCCAGATGACTTATGACTTAGATTACACACCTATCCTTGTTGCCAATATGGTCTGGAATAAGGTGGGCCTCGCGTAAAGGATCATAATGAAATGTAAACAAAGGATGAACGGATGAAGGGAACTTTGACTTTGATGCCTTTTTACTTGATAAAACAACACATTTTGATTCCAGGTGAAGAGGTTCTTCGGTACTTTAGGCATCTATATAATTCGAGAGCTCTACTGTACCTAGGTCCAAGATCTACCGAACAACGAGAAAAATTTATTGTCTCGGTTTATGATTAAGGTACAAGATGTTGTAACGCTCTAGCTAACATAAGTAAAAACAGTAAGTCCAAAAGTAAGTCCATCAGAAGAGTTACCGAGTAGTAACGAGACAGGATATGGGCTATTTATGGATATTCTAACTAAAGAATCAATCTTATTTACAGGTGTTTATACCATTTACAGGAACTATAATAATGGATGACATAATTAATACTCTGCTGACATATCTAAACTATAGGATGAAGAGTGGGCATCTGGTACTTTACAGAATGGTTACTCACTATATCACACGAGACATTATTCGTGATATGTTGCACCCTAACTTTAGTATCTGAGGATTTGCAGATGCTGCAAAATTTTTACAAAGGTACTTACTTGCTCCTTCCATGATTTATATTTAAGAAATTGATTTTCATTTTTGTAAGGAAATGAGAGTTACCTACGAAATAGTTGGGCTGCTGATACGTCTAATGTTTTAATATCAAATATGCCGACACCACTATCCTAACTCATCAAAAGTGACATATATGTACATCGTCTCCCTGAAAATGTATTTTTTCACAACAAAATCTCCAAGAGTTACTTTTGGATATGAGCTGAATGTAGACATCTGTCTGGCACAGGCAATAACGAGTGTTAGTTGTCCATGCATCTATACCTCTCGAAGGTAGGCTTTGTAGAGTACACAGTACTATTGACACATGAACTACTTTACCAGAAGAATGAACATTCTACCTGAATAATCCGCACCAGTCATCTTGGTGTTACTCAAATCCTCTTACATTCTGTGCATTCTCGTCCTTTGAGCCCAGCCACAAATTAACCTTGCGGCATCTTTTGCCACTGCATGATGCTTATCTAACAAAGCTGCCTATTTTATGGTGTCTTTCTATTCTTGCAGGGCTACTTTTTAGTTCGCAGCATCAAAAGTCAATTAGTACAAGAAAGACTACAGCAGCATGAGTTATTCCCAGACACAGTCAGTACCTAGCTGCTGTAAACGAGGCATTACAATGTCAACAATTTAGCATCACGCTACCGCTATGTGAATAATTAGACCCCAGACAGGTAACTGCTGGGTAACATTACCAGCACATGGAGCTGATTTCCAAAGAATGCCTCAGCAGTAACCATAAAATATTTTCTTCATTGTACTTTAAAATAACTTTGGTATGTGCCTATTGTGGTAACTCTGAGAAAGATGAAAAATTTGAGTGCCTAGCATGACAGAACGTGATGTAAAGTATACGGGCTCGCACCTAGTAATAGTCAATGTGGTCTGAGCTAACGTACCTCGATAAACTGTGGTATGTTCTGATCTTAAATAGATAAACGTCGTAGGAGGCAAAGATTTTGGAGTTGAAGACGGTTTTGATTTGCGTACTGGAATGGAACCTGCTCATTGTGATGGGAAGTCCAGTCTTCTCTGGATGCTATTTGTTCCATCAAAGCCTTGTTCTAAAATCCACTTCCGGACACTATCATTAAAATAAATTAATTCCAAGTCTATGTCTTTACCAGATTTTCATTTTCATAAAATTTACCTGAATATAGAATCAGTGAAAAATTGTGATTACTTTCTTGGTGAAGAACTGTACACAAGCAAGTAAGTTTCGCGTTTTTTACTTTGAAACCAGGAATATAAAATTCTATCCACAACGTTATGACGGCCGTCGAACCTCGTTATCATAACCTTCTAATCTAGTAAAACAACTCCATCATATGAAAATAATCTTTCATGTGGCAATTTTATACCAAAACTTCTAATAAATGTACAACACGTTTCACGTCTTTAAACTTAATTGGAGCGTAACAAAGGGATATCCCTGACCAAAATCGTGGATGAAAATTGCCAAGCAGAATAGAATTAAGGAACGAAGAAAAGAATTTCAGTGCATTTACGTGGGTACTTGCTAAAATTCAATCCCTGTACAAAGTAAACTATAAAAATGTAGTATATATATGCATATGACATCTTTGAGATTATTCAGAGAGTTATCGCTATGTATACTAAACAAGAACTATTTCTTCAACTTTACTTTTCACTGAAATGTTACTGTGCTTTGAATATTATGGCTTCGTTGCAAACATCTTGTAGTGCTACAACCAATTTTTTGTTAAGAAAAAGAGCCAGTTATGTTGTCTTGCGTCTGTCTTTTGAAACCCACCAGCCTTGATTTAGTATTTCCATTATACTCAGTTCATTTCTGTCTAAGAATTTGACAAGCTGCATAGAAGGTATGTTTGTGCCAATAATGACACATATTAGACCAAAATTTATAGTAGGACCTGGGTTTTACCCAGAGGGATCTTTGCAAAGTTGTAGACTTTGAGATGGAAAGTATGTTAATCAGAATACAAACAATTCAATGTAATTCAATTCAGTCAGGTTGTCTTTCACTCCTCTGGACGAGCCCCAATCTTCTGTCCTCGCCTGTTCTTCTCTACCTCGGAGTCCTGAACCACACTTGATCCATACATTTGTATGCTTATGCTTACAAGAGCAAGGCCACCGTACCTCATGGGTATCCGGATTTGCAAGCCCGTGTAAACAGATGCTCTAGCAAAGGAAAATTTGACTATTGACCAGCTTGCTACGACTGGGGCAAAACGTTGGCTCATATCAGCATGACTCTCCATTATAACATACCTAGATATACACAACCCACTTTTAAATTGGTCAGATTCTTAAACTAGTCTTATTGTCTTCATAAATAACCCATTATTGACAGATTGAGGTTAACCAATGTGCCCCAGCGCCCAATGGGTTAATTACGGATTAAGAGAATAAGTTGTCCTTAATTCGATGAATATTGATAACCCGCACACTGTCAGACCAATGCATTAGAACACATGAAACGAAACATCCAACTCAGAAAGATAATGATGTCTTCTTTGTATATACTTAAAATGTAGAATGGGTATTTTTCACTTAATCAAATAAAAGATTGGGAAGAACTTGTAAACTTTTGTAGGTATGGAAATGCAACATTGGTAGTAAAATACTCTTTCTTACATCTGTAAACAACACTTTAACAGGGACAGCAGGGCTATAGGGTAGCTTCTCGGAGTTTGGCCCTTTGTATACTTTTTGGGATGTGCTCTTACCTTCTAAAGAAAGTTGCTCGACACATTACTCATCTAAAGCAAAGAAAATGTATGGAAGAGTTAAGTTCGGGAATGAGTCTGTAACTATCTCTTGTAGCATCAACCGATCATACTAAAAGGTCACTATAAAAACATGTTCTAATCATCGATCTTTTTGAGGTCATTGGTCCTGAGGTGCTCTACTTTAATAAAATGCTTTAAATACACAAAGTACTATAAATAATAAATAGCTTCCGCAACTAAGCAACACTAACTTGAGACATAAACTAATTGAGTGTAACTACAGGCTGTATAGCGAGCGCGGTATAACGGGCGTGGTGCTCATTACGAAAACGGCAGCTGATGAAGCCACGCGGAAAAGTCTCGAAAATAAAAGGAATTCCCCAGCATTAAAGAAGCACGAAACGATTTACCTTTCATACACAGCTATCAAATCCAACAGAAGTTTAGCAGAATTCTTTGTTAAGTACTCATGCTATACAAAACGAGGCTTGTTTGTCTCGCTATTCATTAAAACAAAGTTTTTGTTTAATGAGAGACTGGAAAAGTAGAATATATGTCATCACTGAGGCTCAATCCCGTGACTCTCGCATTGGTGGCTAATGCTCCACCAACTAAACTAGGTGGCCCACAATGATAAAGTACCACGATGATACGTACTCAATTTGGCTAGTCTCGTCGCAACTGTGTCACGTGACTTGGTTACGGAAGGACTGCCACACAGCTCATCAATCTGCCCCATTGCTTATTGAAAGTTGCAAATGTGATGATAAGTTTCTATTTCTCAAGTTTCTTCTTTTTCAAACTGATTATTTCAAATCTTCTATTCTCGATGGTGCTTATCAAAATATTTGTAGTACGAGACCGAAATATACCGCAGAATGATGACGAGTTTATGTGCGATTGATGCTATTCACTTGGCATTCATCGGAACATATTACTATCTGTAAGAAGGAATGATTGAATTTGTGAATGTACAAGAAAACACTTTGATGAAAGAGTGCATGTAGAAGCACAATGAGGTAGAACATATGCAGTAATTAATATTAACTGGTTTGCATAACAAAGTCCCTGCCACAGTCTCTTCCATTTGCTTCATTGTAATATCCTCCAGAACCCTCAAGGGAGAAGATCGATCGGGCGTATAATAAACCTCAACCTAAGAGTCGCTGTACAAGGTGGCACAATCCAGTTTGGTCAGCAAATACGTTGCAATCACAGAACTAGAGTGGCCTATCATCATTTCCCTCTTTGTACCAATTCTCTTAGACCTTTGATAGCAGAAGTACGTTTTCGTATGCCTGCTGTAGCATGGCACTTTCATCTGTACTGGCAATAGTCAAACTAGACGTACACAACATTGTTCGTAGGTAGAGCAATTCATCATTGCAATCAAGAAGAGTGTTTCGGTGCCAAATACAAGTACTGGTATGGCAGAAAGTTGTATGGGCCATAAAAGCAATGAAAATGTTAGATTTTCTGGCTTTAAAGTATATCACAGCTTGCTTTAAGAAAGGGCGTGATAATCTCAAGAAGTTGGTCCCTAGCTGTATTAAAATTCTCTAAATATTCCGCTGAGAGTATCATACAATCACTAAATTCTCAAAAGGCTCCATATTTG
>JAAAKL020012599.1:0-12940 GCA_010016065.2 Carybdea cf. marsupialis auct. non (Linnaeus, 1758)
TCATGATGATGGTGATTATCATGATGGTGGTGATGATCATGATGATGGCGATGATCTTGATGATGGTAATTATCATGGTGATGGTGATGATCTTGATGATGGCGATGATCATGATGATGGTGACTATCATGATGATGGTGATTGTCATGATGATGGTGATGATCATCATGATGGTGATGATTTTCATGATGGTGATGATCATGATGATGGTGATGATCATCATGATGGTGATTATCATGATGATGGTGATGATCATCATGGTGCCGATGATCATTATGATCATTACGATCACCATGCTCATCATGACCATCACCATCATCATGGTGATCGTTATGATCATGAAAATCATGGTGATGATGATGTGCCGTTATAGTTATCTTTCTCGCCTATGAAGAAGCATCATAACTGTTCCAGACCAGTTTTAGATGTTACTCCCGCTTTCGAGCATATAATCGAATGGGCGTTCACAGTGTCCCTAATTTTCCTCAAATAGGATGGATTGGCCACGTAACTTTGGCGAAGCGAAGCTTTGTAAGCTCCTCAATACTGAATTCGAACCTGATGAGTGGTTATCAAAACACGCTCTTAGAACACACGGCCACAAACTCTACAAATGATGATCATACTACCGTTCTTATGGTAGTCACCTTTTGTGTAATACAGGTTGCTGTTTGGTCATGGTCTTATTTTCCTTATATTATCTGATATTTATTGCAATTGTTAAAGCATTGAAGGATTTATACTTCGACTGATTGTGTCATTTACAGATTTATGAGCTTCTGGTGCTGGAACTCAAACCTGGAAATGCAGTATCAATAATAGAATGCGATATGCAGGTATGACGCGTACATTTATGATATGCCCTTGAGTAAGGCACATTGAACTTAATGGTATTGCCCATGAACTAATCAATTTGACTCCTTATTTAGAAGAATTACACGAGGTAGTGACCTAGTTTAATTTGCTAGGTTCATTATTTAGTAAGATAGTATAAAAAATCATCAACAGATACCACTTGTCACCTCTCTTATAAGTAACAAGAGGTCAATCCCTCTCTCCATCTGCATCAGTTAGGATCGCGTAGAAGTTATGATATTGTAGTTAGTGGCTGCAGTAAGGCAAGGAGTGATTCGTCGATAGAGGAGCTGCTCTGTTTTGCTTTGATTTTTCAAGTAAAATAGTATTTTGTAAGACGACTACCCGAAGATGCCCAGGTAGTTACAGTTCGTCGGTAGCTTGACTCCAGATTAATGTTATATCCATTCCCAAGGTCTGATCGTTACTGAAACCTCGAGGAAGATATGGCCTCGTCGTATTAGCTTAGCAACAGGTGTAACTGATAAAAATATTACCAGAGCCCAATGATGTACGTGCACATTCATGTAAGCCAGGAAGTACAGATTTCCGTACCCATTATTCGTGCCCAGACGAGCTATAAAAACCTCACCCGTAGCATATTATTGGCATGCCCGTGAATTTTCCCCTCTGTCACACCATACCAGCAACCCTTGAGACCACGTCTAGCACTCTGGTGAAGAAGATCTACTACAACTTTGATCAAGGGAATTGAAGGAGGCTACGTCTAAGAAGATGTCGCATCTGATTGAGTATGTACAAAACATGAATTTAGTATATGAAAGAACGGAAGCTATTTGTGTTTATTAACCAAACTGTATAATGATAAAGAAGAACTAGGTATACAGTGGCTGCAAAGACTATGACTTGAAATGCCTTCTCTTCTTCTTTGGGTAAATGTTGTGCACTCGCAAAACTTCCAAAGACGTCCGATCCATTAAACTATATAAGAAATTTGAAAGTTTTGCTCATTTGCTGTCGACGTTGTTTAGCAAGAAGATCTGATTTAGTGAATATTCCGCAAATATTTCATAGTAACAACAAGGATGTAATCCTACAGGCAACGAAATGTGCTGCAGAGAGTATTGTAAAATGAGCGATTGACTTTTGTTACTTTAGGTTGACTTTGCTACTCCAGTCGGATACGTCGAACCACCAAGGAAAAAGGCGACAGAGTCTAAAGAAAATGAGGTAAAGACAACACTCGCTATTTTGAAGTTAATTTAAGATATTTTAAAGTTGGTAGCTCTTCTAGTAGTACTGTAGAGTGAATTATTCTCCAGGTCATTTATTTCTAGCAAGTCAAACTAATTTTACATTTTTACAGTTTTAACTGCAGCGCGCATTCTTGAGTCGTTTTAACCACGTGTTAAAATTCGTTACTATATATAACAATGCAGAGTTTGTATGTAGAATTCTTTGTTCTCTTCTTACCAGAAGTAATTATAAAACCAGGTTTTTGTAAATTTCAATGTAGAACAACGTGTATCTCTGGCGAGTGTTGTCGGAAAAGCTTTCAGATACTATGAAGCCTATTATTTTTGGTATTCGCGTATAGCAATAACAAATAGGATCAAAGACATTAGAACAGTAAGAACTGAAAGTGAAATATAGCATGTCAGGGTGACTGCAGGTGCATTGCTAGTTATAGTAGGCTCATATGAATGCATAAGATGTCATGTTTATGGTATAGTATTTTGGAAAAGATACCAGAGAAATGATTGACACCAACGGGGTTCGAACCCTTGACCCACGCATTCCTGGCGTGCGCTCTACCAATTTGCAACGTACGTGACATTTAGTATAGAACGCTGTACTTAAAGAGCTCAAACGCAAGAACACTCCCTTGTTATAAATTTTGGGGATGAAACTGGTTCTCAGAGCTACTCAGAATTTTGTTGTAACGTTTGATTGCGCTGCTTGGATGTAAATGAAAGTAAATGTAAAGTTTGAAATTATTTTTAGGTTGTTTATTGTAGTAGCATATCGGGGTTTGCAAGGAGTATTACAAAATATTTGCTACAATGCATAGTTACTTAGTGTCGCAGCAAGTGGTGGTCGCTTTTCATAGTTGGTCAGTGTGGCGGAGAGCAACTGTTTTTAATGAATGTTTGTTATTTTGGACTTGATTAGGTTCGATAAAAAGCTTGATTCTTGGCTAATGTAATAAGCTTGGTCTTAAATTATTCTTGTTAAGGTCTACCTGTTTAGGTTTGTTGTGAAATTTGGCTGTATCTCATAGTTATATACCTTTGCTGTTAGCCATTTTTGGGGCTTGCTATGCCATCAGGATTGTTAAGGCAAATTTGAATAACTAACAAAGTGGGACAACATATTTGCCTGGAAAAAGAAAGAAATCGCGAGAAGGTAATACAAGTAGGAGACTAGAAGGATTTCTCAAATATAGTCGCCCATTTGAACGTTTCCACCAATAGCTAATGCTTGTGTAATATGGAAATAGTATTGATAGGTTTAAGCATATGAATTGCAACACTCACACAGAAAATGAACTGATTAAGTTTGAATAGGTATGAGCTACCCCATACCGGCCTGGCCCTTCAGTCCGGCCCGCGGCTTATTTGAAAAAGTGTATGTAATACGGCCCGTCGAACATTTTGACGATTTTCCATTAAGCTTGCGGGTATTTTCTTAAGTCCAATTATCAATTGGTGTTCCAATGACCCTTTTGGGTCATTTGGTGACTGTAAGGATGCAGGAGCGATTGCCTCAACAGATTCAAGTGCCTACAGTTGCTGCTACCTGACAGAAAAGCTAACTCGGGTCTCGTTGCCGCCAAGGTTTTGTGCACAAATCAATTGCTCACAACTAAAACATTATCAATATTCTACTTTTGTGGCCATCCGCCGATCCCACCATTCAATTGTTAGCTCATGAAGTATTTGCATTTTTTAGCGCAGACAAACTAGCCACAGAATTTTGCCAGGTGATTTTTCGCTAGTTTTCGATCGGACCCGTTATCCGAAAACGTTAGCCATGTCCGCTCTTTAGTACCAGCATGTTTTAAAGAGATTATAGTGTGATGCTTTCGTCTATCTTTGACAGTTTGGGCAAAAAAGTCCTTAGAGGCTCGATACTATCGCATGTTATATACAAGAATATTACCATATGAAAAAATGTAGGATTTGGGAAGTCGTTACTGCAGTGAACTTCAAGGAAAATGTCACATGATATGTATCTTTGAATTTCCTTTGATAGGAGCCGGAGTCTTTACATGAAGATATTTTGCGATCGGTTGTCACGGTATGTCTTTTTGGTAAAATATTTGTATCTTTTCAATTTAGCCGTGACAGCCATTCTTACATATAGTCTAACATCGGAGTTTTTGACCTTTTGTGGTTAGCTGTATCGTCTTTGATATGAAGGAAGAAGACTGTCAACGAATACTATATCTTCAAGGAACATTGCTTGCGATTTGTTTTTCTGTGTTGAAGATTGGAGGTTCACATCCCTAGATGATTTTAGAAGGGATAAAAGCCGAGGATGCATGAAATGCTATTACTATAAAAGAGGACAAACTAGTTTAATAGATGCAAATTTATAATTCCAGTACCATAGGAGGGAAAGAGATGGTCTGACAAGCAGAGAGTTGTTGGTTAGAGTCCATCCGCTCTTACTGAGAACACAGCAAAAATGGTTACCTGGCATAAGTTGGGAAAGAATGGCAAAGAAAGCAACTGACCACCTGAATTCGCCATGCCGTGGGCTTAGGATATTCTCTACCACATTACGTACCCAACGCACGGTATCAGAGTATTGTATTGCTGATAATTTTCCAGTACCATTTAGACAAATTTTATTTCCTTGCCTTTGTTTGGTCTATAATCTCGCGGACAACTTTAGTTAAGTATGTTTAGTGACTTTCATATGTGACAAAATGAGCGGTTTGAGTAAGATGCGAAGGGACCTGAAGTTGGGAGGAGAAACTCATGTGGGCAAAAATAAGTGGGAATGGAGGGAACAATATTAGTGGATGGGTTATTGTATTTATGCAGAATTCTTGCCGGTAGAAAGTATTTGAATATTAGTCGTCTTTTTATAACATATATAGATAGGAATCAAATTAATCTTGTTTGGTGGAATAGTAGCCACTGTTGTCCTTTTCGTAGTAATTAAATTCCCCGCTTTTGCTGTGGCCAAATTGTACGGTACAGTTCATCTGTTACCGTCGTCTGGATTTGCCCTCCCCCAAGCGTGTGACCCCGCACGGTCGCTCTGCATGTTCTGTGCGGCTGTTTATACCAAGTCAAGGCACCATTGCTTCCACTTCGTGACCGTACATGAAGAACAAACAAGGAAAATGGCTTTTTGTTATATATAGATATTACCCAGATTTTTTGAACCGATTATTTTTTATGTGTTATCCAAGTATTTAACATGTTGTTAAAACACAATTGTGCGACTTGTGTATCACAAGTAAAAGGAAAGTCAAGAAGAGAGCCGTTTCTGGACGGTTGCTGCTACTTGTCGTGTGATTTTGTCATTTTTCAACTGCCGTAATTACTGTTTATTCCTAACCACAGAAGAAAAGTTTCCCGGGCCAAGGCAACCGACTAGATGGGAAGAAAAAGAAAGTTAAAGATACAGCGGATGCGATTTCTGTTGATCCAAGTCTCATTAAAAGGTGAGTAATTCGAATAAAAAGGTACTTTGCCAGAAAAGAACATAAAACCTTTAATCTAAATAGCTAAATAGACGATATTACGGACACGTTTTGTGAAGAAACTAATTTCTTACCAAATCACAGTGATAATCTTAACCATTATACGCCTGTAAACAAAATATCGCATTCAAGACTCATTCAAATTGGGCGTGACGACAACTATACAGAGGGCCCGAAGAAAACCCCATAAATTTGTTCATAATTTATAAATTTTTAACTTCGTGACTATCTTTATCAACAAGGAAAAGGTTGTGAGTGCAAAATTTTCTTAAGCGTGTGACGTCATAAAATTATGACGTCACTCTTAACCACTCTATAGTCATCATAGGTGCCGATAAGTTATTAGGTTCTATGTGGAACACAATGCTATTAGGAAATAAAATGTTGAGGCGCATCGTATGATTTTTTGCATTGATTGGTATTTAGATTTAGTGTTCTTAGCTCATAACTCACAAGTTAGATAAAAAATGTGATGCAAGTGTTTATGGGAACCGTTACCTCGGACATTTTTGATTTCTCCACCTGTTATCGGCTTGTGATGTTCAGCATTGATTGATCCTGTCGTCCAGTTGCAACTAAGACTTTTCTCTCAGTCTTTTCCGGTAATGGCAAAGTAAAATTTCCTATGACTTTTGTTTGTGACTGAAGTGGAAGGTTTCCGAATCTCTGCCAATCAGCCGTAAATCATTCTATTTCTCTGGATAAATTCCTGTCTGCTGATAATAACTGGCCAGAATTCACACACTTTTAAAGCATCTTTCATGGCTTCCCTATTTGGTTTTATTTATATACTTTTGGCAATGCTGGCTACTGCACTGCACATATTCTTTACCTTTTTCTTATTTAGCGTCATGCTGTCTTTCTATAATTTTTCATTGACGCTACTGAGAATTCTTTGTAGTGACTTTTCGATGAACAAGACAAGAACTATCTCATCTGCGAATTAGACTTTTATTGTCTATTGACATTTTTCCATACGTTATCAAAGTTAACCCTTGTATAATATTTCCCAAGGCCTGTTGTAAAGAGGACAAGTGAGATAGAAGTATCACCTTGTCTAACGCCTTCGGTAAAATAACCTTATTTTGTTGAGTTTATTGGAGTTGTTTCTTTTCCGTATATAGTTTGTAGTAGATTTACATAATTAGTTGGTGTTCCTTAGTTTACCAATCCTATATGTACTGCTTCGTGATTGGGGAAGCTAAAATCTTAAATAAAGGTCAATAGCAAAAATACTCAGTCTTTATTGCATTTGCCTCATGCTCGTTCAATTTTATGAATGTGATCTATTGGCGAGAAACCTATTTTGGATGGAGCTTGTTTTTATGGTTGTTTCTCATGTAGCTGTCTACTCGTTCCGCTCCTTGCGTATTTTCAAAAGTGTAAATGGAGGCTGGTTAATCCGTAATTTTTAACTTCAGATTTGTCACCTATATTTCATAAACAGGTAGTTTTACCGCTCGTCCCTTTTCTGGTATTACCAAATACCAAATAGAAAAATTGATCGAGTATTATCTAAGAGCTTTATCTTTACCTGCCTGAAACATGCTTACCACTAAATTGCCTGCACCTGGACACTTGTCTCATTATTTGATTCCATGATAATTTGATTTTGTGTTCTTCCTCTGGTCACGATGTAGCTCACCCCTCAACTCTTTGAAGATGTTGTTTATCATTATTAGAGCACGTATGACCACCCTTACCCCCATCTGCACTAATTTTGCTAGGACCTTTTTCGCTAATGTTGCTGTTTGTCTTTTGTCAAGCAGCCTCTCTGTATGTCATGTTAGTACTATTAACATTCAATAGCTTTACGGGCACTCTTGAATTGCGTTAGGAAACTTAAGGGAGGGCTCTTTGCCGAGTGAACTACGGTCCTCCTTGCAAACCTCCTTACTTTTATGACCTTATTTGCTTGTGCACGTGGTTGACCTAGTTAGAAAACTACAGGAAATTATCAAAAAAACTGTCTTTGGCATGCTCACTTGCGTCGCACGACTTCACGCTGGGGATGAAATAAACATCAAGTTACTTCTTCATTCCAATAAAGACAGGTGACCTTGTACAGTGTACTTTTTCTGTTTACATAATTTTTTGGTACTTTTTAGTCAATCAAATCGTAAAATCACCTAAATGTGTAAAACATAACACACTGAAATATTTATCTTATATTATTCAATTCCCTATTACATCATAAGGTGTACACGTGTTTTCACTATTTAAATTCTTAACTGTTAATGATTGCTTCATTTTGTCACCCTTGCAGAGGTATACCAGACTTAAATTATAAGAAAGGAAAGATCACGTTTTTACGGAAAACCAGGAAACCAGTTCAGGAGGTAAATAAACGAACTTTAACCAAACTAATCTTGGCAACTTAATTCGCATTCAGTTACGTGCACGCTATTAGAATGACCCAATGTCTATTTCTCGTCGGTTAAAATGACCTAAGGTTATTTCTCATCGGTTAAAATGACCTACGAAAGTTGTCAGTTATGGTATCTCATGCCTTGGAGATCATATGCCTAGAGTTATGTGTGGTGAAGGTAGCCGCTAATTAATGACGACTAGGCGCTAGTAGGTAATGATGTTTAATATGATACACACGAAAGATAATTGCAGCCAATTTTGTGAGTTGGATGCGTTGGGAAAGAATGAAAGGCGATTAACCCGTCTATAGACTACTCTTCTTTTATTATGCCGTTCCAGACAGGTGGAGACTCAAAGTAACGTAAAGAGATTATACTGTAAAAGAAGTGGGCAAGCACCCTCTCCCCAAGGGGCCGCCAATTTAAGCACTGATGTGACTGTTAGATGCAATAGTTTCTTTACCCATCAAAGGACATGGTGGATAGACCATTCAAACCTCTCCTTTCCAAGTTTGATGGGTTTGACAACATTGCAGGGACTGATCCACTATGTTACTACTCATGCAATTGTCCTTCGTTACAAATCGATCGCATCTCAAGTTGTTCTTTTGTAAATGTTCGCAAATCGGTTTTCTAATAGTCTGTTTGGTAATATCAACAGGCATGTGCAAACGACCCAATTTTGAGACGTAGGTTTTGTACATGAAGGACAAGACTTGAAACATTTTCGAATTGTATCAGCAGTACGACATATTACGAAGTTCAAATGGTCGACTCGTTCAAGCAGTTACTTTGTTGTGTAATCATAGATGATGCTGCGTAGGAGCAAAGCAAGCTTCCAGCATTGTTAGTAGTGTTCGGATCACAAGGTTTACTACGTACTCAATGTGTTCGAAGCCACTCTTGGAGTCTCCGTTACATAACGGTGCACCACAAAATACCTTCAATTTGAATAAGATGGAATTGAGATTCTATACGATGTGTATTATTGATGCGCATTCTTTCTTTTTAGAAAAAAGTGGAAACGCCGTTCTCACCCTTTGGAGGAGAAGGACAATCACTGCGATGAAAGTATGATGAGCCTGTTAAACAGACAGCGATTTGTGGTTGGCTACGTCTCGAAAACTTTGTGCTGCCATTCCACTTAATGGTTCAACTTGTTAACCAAAAGTGTTTAGAATTTCTAGAGTAGATATTTATATAATTTCACGGTTTATCACCATTAGTTGAGAAGTCAAGTATGCATTTGAGCAAATCTTGTTAATTCTTCTCTCCCCGAGGTATTGCAAAATACCACAGCAAGGCTATACCAGTAGTTTATTATTTAGAGCAAAAGGTCAACCGATCGTCACAAAAGCATTATCAACATTAACTACAAGTGCAGATCAACAATGTTTCCTGGGGGTCTACAGAGATTAATTGTGACTCACACAAGAAGTAAACAGGGTAAAATACGAAGTGTTTTCGATTAGGTACCATTCATAACTGATTTCAGTTCATTCCACAGGTTTTAGGAATTCGTGTTTACTTTAACGGCTTTCTCCATATGTTGATATCTCTATTTATAATTTTTCAATAGAAGTAGTTGAATCTAAAGAGATACTAGAGGAAAGTGAAAATATGTTACCCCCGATATATGAACCGAAGATAGTTATTACTAATGAGAAGACTGCAGAATTCTATTCAACAGCGCAACGTTTGAAAAATCTATTTTATCCTAGATAATTTCTACGGCTTGGTGTCATTGAGATATCCATTCATGTTACGTTGACACCAAAGAATGCTTTGATTTGATGAAAATGTTTCCTGCGAAATTTTATTTCTAGGCTTCGTGTAACGCTCTTCAGTAGGTCAAAAACAGTTCGTACTACAATACAGATCACAGTAAAGTGAATACTCATTCGAAAATGACTAAAAACGGAATGTTTCACATCTGATTAAACTTTTCTTCTCGTTGTAGGATGTAATGAAATAGAGATTCGTCCTTTAGCTTTGCTACTATGCATAAGGTATAATCGTACAACACTCACAAAAATTTTCACTACAACTATATCTGCATTGTCATCATTTTAATACCTGATTGACGGTGATTTTTGTATACGTATGAGCCCCCACGCCCACCCACCGGCTTTCGGTAAATTTTACTCAACTGTTCCCAAGTATTCCGCGCCGACTACTGGTTCAAGTTACTTGCGAATGATCCCTTAACCAATTTGTCACACAATGAGTCAAGATTTACACCCCTTAATAGCAGACATTTGCGGCTTCTATAGTCAATGTTTATGCAGAACTGTATGGAATTATTCACCGAGACTCCTATAATGAGGCCTATAATGAGCCCTATGGTATGGCCTATGGTGAGGCTATAATGAGGCCGTGTATACTTCCTGGATGTGGCGTACTCCCCCGTCACAAAAACACATAAAAGCAGCCGGAAAGGATGGCTACTTTCGAAATCCACGTTAAAGAGGAAAGTTTAGCATATCCAAATCACGATAGTCAATAAACTCAAACTGAGTAAGTAATAGAATACTTTTTGACCCCACGGGTCCAACTGAGATTGTTCTTTAATTAGGGATGGAGAGAAACATTGACTTTACGATGTATCCAGTTTCAAGTGGACTTTAAAAGCAAGCAAAATGGCCCCATCAAGAATAGCGTATCCTATACGTCCTATACAGCTAAGCTATTGTAGAATCTATGTACGTATACTTTAGTGGAAGTTACTTTCTTGTTAACACATTACATAGTTCAATTTTTCCTTGATCGACTTGTTGTATGTCATGCGGTATGGTTTGCGATTTACCTGATTTGATTCAATGAACCTGTCATCTCTCATGACTTGTAAAGTAATATATTTAAAATGTTGCCATGCTTATTTCTGCAGCGGTCACGAAGCTGAGGGGCGGCGAGGGGGCGGCGCCCCCCTGAGCAAAATTATAACCGTATTTTAAAGCGTATAACCAAAGGCTTAGCGGAATTTTATTTGGACTTGATAGCATTTAGAACATACATTTCCATTTTGAGTTTAACTTAGCGAGCTCTAACAAATTTAATCTAAATTGAAATTTATGGATACTAATTTTAGAATGATTTGCAGAATATAATGGATATTTACCGCCCCCCTTCGAAATTTTTGAAATATTAACCGCCTCCCCTCTCCCAGAGGGCCAGCTTCGTGAGCGTTATGCAGTTTCTTCTACTATGTATTGTACATATGCCTTTTTGTTACACAAAGGCAGAGACGACCAAATAAAAATATGTTTTGGTTTTACAATTTTTGTTTTCAAAGAAAAGTTATGTGAAATTGAACGAATTTTCACAGAGAAGGTCATTGCGTTTTAGGGAACGTTGGTTTCTTTACGAAAAGGTCTTATGACGTAATTACCATAGTACTGCCTTGAGATTTTTTCACTGGGGAGGGAAGCTACAATTTAACAATATTTCAATGCATCACGTGGTTTTCTTTCGATTGGTTACTTCTTCGAAATCGCAATTTCGACAAATCAAAGATTGTGAACTGAAATGGCTTATCTTTTCTCCATGCGTTGTAGATGATTACTCGTGTCCTCTAGGCATTTTTTGTGTTGTTATGATTCATGCTTCCTTCTCACTAGGTTTTTGTGAATCATTAATAATAGATTTTTGATGAGAATAGGGATTGGGGGTTTAGTAGTGTCTCATGAAGAAATTCCGCAAGAGAATGGTCATTTTTATGTTAGGAAGTACTCTTCAATTTCTTAAGAAGTAAATCAAAGCAACAGCTGATGTTATACAAACCCTCTGAGATGAAATATTTCCTGCTGGAATTTTTCTTTTCTCTCAGTTTGGAAACCGGAAATTCCGTTTTTCACTTTATTTACCATTGGAACGTAAACAAATTTAAGTTGATCTTTAGTAGATATGTGCTCTTTCAGAGTTGTACGTCTACCCTCAAATCTCAGAAGCTTTGTACGTCTTTATCCCATGATATACTCCAAAGAGTCATGATTCCTCCATATACAAAGCCTTTCTTGGTGTGTGTTGGATGTAAGTAAATATCAGTGCAGCGAGGCAGCCAACTCTTTCAAATGGAATTTAAGAAGATGCTAAATTTTCTTTGCCGGCATTTTCAATAATATAACAGTGAGGGGAACATATCTTCATTTTGTCGACATAAAGAGTACCGGGCGCTCAATTGTTCTCGAACAATAGACAAGAATGTTCTTTTTCGACAAGGAAAGGAAAGGGTCTGGAAAGTATCAAATTTTGGTGACGTCAATGTAGGTTCCCTTAGTAAGAAAAGTTTTTGGCCTAATGTATTACCATATCCCTTTTCTTACGTATACGTACTTCCAGCATATCAATGCGCTAACAAGAACCAGATCACATATCATCAGTTCACTCAATTGCTAGAAGTCATTAATATCACGTTCGAAAAGTTTGTTGATGGTACAGAATAATAAAACTGCACGAAATAGCGAACTCATTTTGTACTAAAAAGCTTTTTTCGTCTCCAAATCCTGTTGTATATTTTCGATATGTAGACGATACATTCGCGGTATTTAAAAATGAGTCACAGTGCGACAACTTTCCAACTAAACTCAATAAGTTACATCCGACGTTAAATTTCACCTCCGAAAAGGAGGTAAACAACTCCCTGCCATTCCTTGACGTTTTAGTAGGGAAAGAGGGCACTAAATTCGTGACCAGTGTGTACAGAAAACCTACATTTTCTGGTCAATACATTCCATCATATTTGTGCCTGGATTCACCTTTCACAAATTTGTTTTCAGTATATTGTATTAGTAGAGGCAAGAGAACACTTTTTTTATATACTAGAACCGATTAATTGATAGTGTGGCACGATTTAAGGGCATCAACAGTAACTGGATGTTAGTTATGGACAAGCAAGAATCTTAGCTCAGCATAGGGACACATTTCACCACTGCCTCTTATTTGCCCCTGCCTCATAGCCACCAAACATGTGTGTAAAGGCTGTTCTAAGTCATTAATCTGTTAAAGTCTGTTAAAAGAAAGCATTCCACAATAAAAA
>JAAAKL020012600.1:0-12940 GCA_010016065.2 Carybdea cf. marsupialis auct. non (Linnaeus, 1758)
TGCATAACAACAAGTTCTTCTTTCAACTGAACATTTTCCTTCTGCACCATCTGTACATTTTCCTCTAATTCCATACACTTTTCGTCAATATCAAAGATCTTTTGGGTGACATCATTGCTTTTCGCAAATGATTTTGATTGCTGGTGATGCCGATTTTCTTCTGCTGATTCTTTTAGTTCAGTTTCTTTGCTTCCTAGAAGAGTCTTTAATGTTCTGTTCTCACTGCGCAGAATAGATATTTCGTGATCATCTCTCTTCCTTTGTTTTTCCATCTCTTCTACATTGCTTTTTAACTCAGTTCCTTCTTTATTTACTTTACGTAAAGTGTTCTCAAGAAATAGAACTTTTTGCTGTTGTGACTTGTGGTTCTTTTCATACCACAGTAATTGCTCATTAAGAGCACTGCATTTGGTTTGAAGATTATGGTTTGCTACATCTTTCTCAGCTACGTCTACCAGCAGCGGCTCGTCATTGTTCGATCTGATTTGTCTTTTCTCAAAGATGCTCTCATAAATATCATCCAGGTACATTTCCAGCTCTCTTATCGTAATTGACTTGCTGGAAACCATAACATTATCAGCTTCTTTGACCTTCTTGACCAAGACATCATCATATCTTCCACTTAAGGCGCGGAAGTTACTAACTGTCCAACTCATTGTGCTAACTCTACTCAAATATCGATCAATTGCATTACAGTATCATCATTCTGTAAAATCAGACCATGTCTACTATCTATGCATTAATTATTTCAGTATACTAACTTCTGCACAAAGTAAAAGTTCGTATATTTGAATAAATATTTCTCTTGAACATTATTTTTATGGTCCTTAAAACTCAATAATTTGACGTCACGACTACCAATCTTATCACTTCCTTGGACGCTACGTCAAATTGAACGCAACACAACCAATCAGAATCACTGCATGCATCGCAACTGTAATTTATTATAAATTATTACTGTGACGACATAAAATATTGTATGTCAGTTAAATCTCCTTCCTTTTTGGTGCGTATGTTTTAGAAAGATGAGGAAAAACTTTTGTCTTTATCATGGAGTCACATATTTGCAGAACAGAAGTGTTTTCGATTTTCGATTTCAATTTATTTGCTCAAGAAAAGAGCCCAGGTGTTCTGTCTCAACTTGAAGATAAGATCACTCTTTCCATAGAATATGTGAAGACAGACTTCAATTAATATTCAAAGATTATGAACGCATTTTGAATTATAAAGGACTTATAAGTATTACGTGTAGATATCAAAGCAAATGTAAAGAACCACAGTATTGCATGATTCTTGGCATTGGTTGTAAGAAAATGTTCAAACTAACCAACGTTGTCATGTAGAAAGGGCAAGAAGTAGGATCAAACCAGAGATAGCGGAAGAGGAATGTGGTTTTCTAGAAGGAAACGAGAGCATCAACGCAATATATATGCTGGGGAATATCATAGAAAGAAGTCTTGAAGTACAAAAAGACATTTATCTATGTTTCATCGACTACACAAAAGCGTTTCATCTTGTTAATCACTCTAAGAAAGTTAACATCCTAGAAGAGTATGATGTCAACAGCAATGACTTGAATAGAATAAAGAACATATATTGGGATCAATCTGGTACAGTAAGAATCGAACAACAGTTCAGTAAATACCAACCTATCAAAAGAGGAGTAAGACAAGGGTGCGTTCTATCCCCGAATTTATTATCTATAAATTGCGAGAAAATCATGCGAGAAATCATAAATGAAAGCATGATAAACAATTAAAGACAAGGAAATCACACAGCACTTATTGCAGACAACGAACAAGACCTTCGAACTCTGCTAGACATTACAGTGGAGGAAAGCAAGAAGATGGGACTCAGCCTTAACGAAAAAAACCAGAAACTATGGTCATAACAAGAAAGAGCATTGTACCACCGTACTGTTTTAAAATTAACAGGAACAATCTGAGACAGGTCAAACAGTTTCAATACCTCGGGTCAATGGTAACATTGGTTGGAAGATGTTAGATGGAAATTAGAAGTCTGCATAAGGCAGGCCATCTCCTAGCCTCTGAAGTTACGGCTGCTCCAGTGCTATATTGAAGCCATACTGCTATACTCCCGTGAAAGCTGGACGATAAATGCATCAATTAAGAGAATGTTTGAAGCAGTCGAGATGTGGTTTCTAAGAAGAATGTTCAGAATTTCATGGACAAAAGAAGGACGACATAAAGACAATTATCACAACTTCCACCAATACCATTGGTTTTTACTCTAACTATTGACATGTTTAATAATTTTTCAAATTTAAGAAGGCCATGCTTTTACCTTGTTTTGTCAATCATTAACGGATTTTTAGTTTCTTTAACTGCTTTTCTTACCAGGAAGTAGCAACTAACCTCAACATAAAAGATTGTAAAAAATAATGGAAATAATGATATCAATGATCATGATATACGGAAACATTCAAAACATCATTAAGATCATATCAGGAAATGTATGTAAACAAATTGATGTTAACTTTGACCCTATTATCATAGAACAAGACATTAAAAATAACAGTTTGTTGCCCTTTCTTTAGGTACTGAAATTGTAGGTTTCCTATTTTTACTCTCAAAATTACCTTTCCTTGTAAATGGATTGCATAGTCGTATTGAGCTTGGTAAGAGTCCAGGAACCTTCATTCTGAATTGTTACATATCAGTCATAAGCCCCTTTCTTCTTTCTGTCGCAAATACCTATTCGTAACAATTATCACACTTTCTCTACTTCCACATTATTGAAGTACTATTCATCCTCTCTAACCAATAAATGAGCGTTGCCTTCTATACCGTTGCCTTCTATACCAATGTCATACCAAGCATTAAATCAGCGGTCAACACTTCTTAACCTAGAAAATTATGATACCTTTTATGTTCCATATAATAACAAATTTAAGGTGGGATATATAAGTTACATTTTATATGCTATATATAAGTATATGCTAGTAAATTGGAAAGTATGTAATCATACTATATATATATATATATGTACATACATGAAGCCTGAAGAAGGATATACATCCGAAAGCTTGCTTCAAAGCTGAAGTTGTTCTTTTTATTATACAGTATGTTCAACTGCTTTTAGTGCTGTTTCTTGGTTTTATATATATATATATATACACCTGTAACTACGAAATAGATTACTGGTTGCTTCCTTGAGATACTGCCGTCTATCTTATAGTCGTCTCTATAGACAACATTACAGGTGGCTGAAGGTTTTTGAGTTATACTGGCTCCCTAATAGGTGGTACAGTGATGACCCGGTTTCAGCCCCCACTAGGGTACCTGAGGTACCCGTTGCACTACCTAGTAGTATTCCAGGGGCTGATGGGGGCTACCCCATCTTCTACAATTTCACGTGATTAGCAACTTGTGAAGTAACCGAGTGATGGACGAACTTCGATTGACAATTCAGTACCTGACAATGAGATCCTCGGTTCGAAGCTTATTATGATAAATATTACAAGGTCGCGCTTTCGAGCAAACTGAGCTTTCATATAGTGGAGCACGACCAAATGCAGGAGCCGATCTAACGATATTTATTAGAGGCGGTCAGGGACGTTTCCTTGGGGAATAAATACTCTGGAGCCTTTTAACTGGGACAATCAAAGTAGGGAGTTGACCGTTAAACCAACGCAGTTGACTTAGTGTATTATTGTAAAGTATGGCAGTAAGATAAGAGCGAAGAAAAGAAAATGCCACCTTAGCAATTAAATAGCCATGCCGCACGCGACAAGCACGCCCTTTAACTACACCTCTGCGTGGGATCCATACTGTCCCTAGCTATAAGCTTAACACTGAGCCTCTTCAAGAAACATCAAATGAATTACAAGTATACTGCAAAGATATAACCTCTATTCCTTTTCTTTAAAAATTTTATACAGATCTTTTCTGTTATCTACGCTTGTTAAAGATTTTGGAATGGCGATCAAGTTTAATAATGTCCGGATCTTTATAGAATGTCAGCATAGCTATGAAGTTGCATCGGCTGGTAGTCATTGTGGATCACGTAGGTATATGCAAGTGTCATAGGATAGTGTTTGAAAAATCAAACTGTGATGGCTCATTCATCATAAAAAGTAAAATTATACACGACGGTAAAAGGCTATGACGGCATTTGTTCAAGTGGACATACGCAAACGACTAAAGTGCAGTTCTGGGTGTGTCTGCCACTCACGTCATTTTGCGTATGAGAAGAAAGCGGAGTCCCATTCAAAGGACTAGAGGCTAGAAGACTAGAAGCAAAGATATATAAAGACAGTTGGTCTTGAGTTTCCCTTCAGATGTTTGTGGAGAGGCCCGAAGATACCCACGAATAATGTTGTCGGATCTATCTCCTGAAGCAAACTCTCGCTTCGCCTTTTGGAAACCGTTACTCTTTTACACCGAGGATCGAATCAAGTCAGATAAGAAATCTTATTTTATCTACTGCTATTGAACCCTATGCCGTCATCAATGAACAGTCTACAGAAAAACTATTGCAAGTAAATAACTGATTATTGTACGTAGTGGAGAATCTCCCAATTAATGTTAAGAACAATCATATTATTTGTCTCGTTACTGTTTCGTCTGCTTTCCACCACTAGACGTTTCACCCTTTGCGGCGACTCCGTAACATACGCTTAAAACTGCCAATCTCATTGTCACTGAAAACAAAGGTGTCGACAATATCTTGGCCTTCGGAACCAGCCCAAATAAGCAAATAATTAATCTGCACTTCCTCTGTGACATCTTTCAATGGTCCATGGAAGAATAAGCGGCAAGATCGAAGAAATTTGCGCATTGCACCATCCAAATCGGTAGCAGACCAATCTATTGAAGGTGGAGGCAGAGATGCTGAAGCCATGTTGATTTCGTGCGTAGTACACGGAGCGAAAATCGGCGTGGTGAAAATGGCGTTTAAGAACGCAGTAGCGGTGGATGCAGCGATGGTGTTCGAGGTTACTCTGTGTGAAAGAGGAGCCCGACAGTCATGTATTTGACACAGCTGGTAGTCATTGTAGATCACGTAGGTATATGCAAGCAACTGATGATCGATTAAGGGAATCCTAAGCATGTATTGCAAATACATATATGAAGTGGAAATACATCTATAGCCGTTAATGAATTCAAACTTTTAATAACCAGGTTTGTCAGGTACACATCCGTCAACATCGAATAGAGCTGCTTCGAAAGCAGGTGTTTGAGCAGACCTTGAAACGTGGCAAATTGTCTAACGCCAGGAATAATAAAACAGCTGAAACCTGAGTCAGTCATATCACTCTTCACACTGTTATCTTTTGATGATGATAACCGACAGAATTGCCTTCCATCCAAAGAAACGCTCCTCAATGAAATGAAAAGATTTCTAATACAGGTACGGTAAAACCAAGACATAATTAGATCGCCCTATGACTGCTGGATCAAGTGAGATAAATCAAATTTTATTTTAATAATTACTATATATATACAGTAACATGCGTGTGTGCACTTCCTATTAGAATAGGTCATTAATAAGAAATAACTTAGCCTGCTAACGGCTTTGTTAAGAGGCTGGTAAACTCTGAGCGCAAACGTACCAAGGTCCATCAGTTGAAACTTCAAGGGGGTTGAGCAACAGCGGCCTCATGTCAAAGTTTTGTTGATAAGGAAGAACACTGTCAGTTATCTTGTGCCTCTTGGTGTTTGCTTTATTCGCCAAATGAGAGTGTATAATGATTAATAGTTTGTTTAAATTCAAACTTCATCAACACGTCACTTTCGTTCATCGTCAACTAGTCACTGTCAATACTCGTTCCTTGATAGTCCGAAATTCGCACGAATAGCTCGTGTTTCTGTATCAGTTGTGTAGTATGCTATGTCCCTGAGCTTTTCCTCATACATTGCTAGGAATATGTTGTAAAATGCACCCACTATCACCTTTGAAAGACAAATATACTGGAGTTTGACCGAGACCTGCTCAAATCTGGATTTGCTTGGCGAGGAAAGTTTGTAGTGATGTGATTGGTTAAATAATGTGTTTTTGATTGACATCCTCGGAAAGTGTATTGCCCATTTTTGTGTTTTGAAGTTAACTGCGCATGTTATCAAGAGCATGACTACTGACCAGATAAAACTAAACAGCACTAACAGAGCTTCAATGAGTTTTTCGCTTGATTTGTACTTGAGGCCTTCATGATTTAGTGTATCTGTCGGCGAACGTTGTTATTCTTCGACGTTTCTAATACCTACTCTTAACCTGGCAAGGGTTCTTCCTTTGATAAAATCCTTGCATCACATAGAAGGGGTTTGGTGTTTGACCTCAGCTCCCTGTGTCTTACCATATTTGCTTACACTCGTGCCCAGATCCCGACACAGAAAAGCACGCTGCTTACCTCGTGGTCAGTAGTTGTTGCGAGACGGGACGTTGGAGATTGTTCTTGATTACTTTGATAACTCCCTTTATAATAGCACAGAATCCTTGTATTGAGGATTACTTGAAAACATTTATGATATTGTATCAAAGGTCTAATAAGTGATTAGTTTCCTACCTTGCGCGTATACGACAAGGGAAAAAAGTTTGGTTGATTTATTTCAGGTGGCATTTTAAGTTCAGGTAATCGTGCTGCAAAGTGGGTTTCGAAGCGATCTTTTAACTTTCCATTCAAAGGACGCGGCCTTCTTTCTTATGGATAATGTTGTATTTCTTTGCCATATCTGATTCCTTCTCGACTTTTCGTGGCGTTTCTGTAATAGTGATGCTATTGGTACTGGCAGTTCGATGTTATAGAGATTTTTAACACTATTATTTTTTCATTATCAAGTTCTGTAACTCCCTGATGTATGCAGTGTCACCAATATGTTGGAATTATTGCACAGTTTAAACAGTTTCTTCCTTTCTCACGGTTCTCTTTTCTTCAAAGTTTCGATTTTCGGTCATATTTCCTCCCGACCACCTCTAACACGCTATACTATCTTATTGTAATGATAGAGTTTTACAATACACGTGATTCCTTTATATGTATGATATCCTCTTCCTGCCAATCAAATATTAACACACAAATCTTAAGCAAACATTGATTATTCTTATCCTATCAAATTCATTTATTGTAATTAAGCGTTCTGTGATTGGTTTGTAAAATGTATAAATTAGAAATCTTGTCAAGTTAAAATTGGTTACTGAGGAACTGTGAGAGAAATCACAATTCCTCTTATAGATAAGGGCAAAGAATAAACGTGTGTATTGCTAAGGAGTTGCTCTACCCTGCACTGGTTGCGACGATGGGCGCAGATTGCTGTAAGAATGTGTGTGTAGGGGGGGAGGAAGGGGAGGGCAAAAGGATTAAACGTGAACGATTTGACATTTCTGGCCCAAACGTGGAGGAATAAAACAGCTTGGGCACAAAATTGAGAGATACGAGCCCCCCGTACCCCCCAGAATCTACACCCATGATTTCGACAGCGACGTTACATTATCAGTCAGTTCATTTACAATGTCATTGATGACTGTACCAGGAGCGGAGAGCTGGAAGATTATTGGTGCAAAGCTTTGCGAAGGTAAATTTTGACTTGACAATTAGGGCGTGGTCATTGTTTTGTACAATTAACAACTTATTCTTAATCACCTAATGACGTCATAGAATCAATTAAATTCTCTCTTGAATATTGATTTGCCTTTACTAGCTTTTTTTACTCCTTCATCATGATCTCTTCTCTTTTTCTCATATTCCTTGTACACAGGGCCTGGTCTTTTGCTGCTATTATGGTCCTTTTAGCTTCTCTATTCAAATATCTTTTCTTAAACACTCCCACTATATATTACTCTTCACTTCACCTGTAGCTTTGTGAAACTGTCCATTTAACATTTTACTCTCTTACCGATCTTGATGCCTGTTCAGTATATCATCTCTCCCCTGCCCATGCTTTTTGTTCTCAAGAATGCTACTTCGGTCTACTTCCTTCATAATGATCTCTTCAGATGCATTAAGATATTTATCGAGACTATCTACCTCAGCCTGTACACAGTCTTCAACACCAATCAATCCCCTTCCACCATCACATCTTTTCAAGTGAAACCTGTTAACGTCAGCTCTTGGGTGTTGTGCCCCATACAACGTCATCAGCTTTCTCGTTTTCCTGTCCATCTCTTCCAATTCATTCTTTGTCCACTTGATAATCTCTGTTCCGTATCTTACAACTGCTACCACTCGAATTTATAGCTGAGATCATATTCCTTCTATTCAACTTTGACTTCAATATCCATCTCTTCCAATTCATTCTTTGTCCACTTGATAATCTCTGTTCCGTATCTTACAACTGCTACCACTCTCGAATTTATAGCTGAGATCATATTCCCTACATTCAACTGTGACTTCAATATGCTTCTGACCCTTCTGGTATATTCTTTCTTCACCTCCTTGTGATCATGCTTTATGTCATTAACTTCTAAGACACATTTCTCATCATTGCACCATTTTGCGTACAGATGCTATCCGTTTCAACTGCTTTACCCTTTTTCGTTATCAACATTCCCGATTTCAATAGCCCAAACTCCATTTTGATATCCTCTGAAAAAATTCTTACTGTGTTTACTTTTGCGAATAATTTCAAATCGTCCATAAACAGCAAGTGGTTATTTTTTTCCCCTTTCTTTTTATTCCATAATAAATATTTGTCTTTCCTAGTGCCACTGTCAACGGTATCATACTTAACACAAAAATTAATGGTGAAAGGCTATATCCCTGAATAATTCCCCGTTTAATATTAACATTTTCAAGTCTAGTATTACAAGCATTATTAATATTAATATTATTATCATTATCATCATTATTATTATTATTAAATAATAAGTTGCATCGTAAGATGTACTTATTACATCTTCGGTCGACGTGACAAGGACTGGCCTGAGCCCGCGTTGCTTGTATGGTAGTAGTCTTTTCTTACCTTATATTTTCATTACATATCTACTAATTGAATAGGGTTGTTTTTAAAGAGGTTGGTTTGTTGTTGTTTTTTTGTTGTTTTTTGGTTTTTTTATTGTTGTCGTTGTTTGTCGTAGTTGCTTTTGTTGCCATCTTTCAATTAGAACTTTTGTATTATTCCCAGTTTGACATGCCAAATACTTACGAGTGTTTGACTTCAATTAGATTATGTGAATAAAATATATTGTGAGTTTTAAAAAAAAATATTATTATTATTATTATTATTATAATGATGATGATGATGATGATGATGATGATGATGATGCTGCTGCTGATGCTAGTACAGATAAAAATCGTGGCTATCATAGCTTTTATAAAGAGAATAGGAAGAAGACAGATCACGTTATCTTGGTCATTCTGATGCCGAGAACTTAATGAAAAGAATCGGAGCAACAAAACTAAATTCTGAAAAACCATTATATTCTAAAACTGAACACATTAAAATAGATGGACTCGATTTACCAATGCGTCATTTATAATCCCCTTACCCAAGCAATAACGCCTCTGTACAACTTCTCACAACATTTTGCAACATCATACAACATCTTACAACATCTTACAACCATGGAAACTTGCATGAAAATTAAGATGTTCAATGTGAAGTTATTAAAGAATCCAGGCAAACAGAAGATGCCCGAATCAAGAATTGCCTTGAAAAATTGCAATCCAGTATGTGTCATCTTGAATTCCATCGATGCCATCGAGGTTGCGGACTCATTCTCCATTTTGCTGTCTCGTCTGCACAACGTATTTCATAGAATGGAAGAAACAGTAAATTGCGGTAAGTGATAGAACTGGAAATCAAGATCTGACTGAAACTTACTTCGTAAAAGGGCGCGTGACTAATTTCTTCTTAACTAATGATGACGTTATAAATATGCCATCGGAAGTCAAACTGTCAAACTGTCAAAGGACAAAACTCTTAGAATAAACTTGAGTAAGAGCTAAGAACCACAAGTCTTGTAAGTTGCACGTCAGATCGCTCTTTTCGCTTAGTTTTAGCTACATTATCTTTGAATACTGTATTTAAAATTTGTTTAAAATTTTAAAAAGAAAGGGTATTCTAAGAAAGGGGTGATAAACGGTAGTACGTTGCTTCCGACGTTGTCGCCCCAATACCAAAAAAAGATGTAATTTTCTATAGTTTAGAGAAGAAGTAACAATATTACCCGTTTCATACCAAAATGACGAATTCTAACATAGCTACCATGTGACGTTGTCGCCCCAATACCAATATTAGATGTAATTTTCTACAGCTTATAGACGAAGTAACAATTTTACGCATCTCATAAAAAATGAAAAATTCTGACATAGTTACCAACATTTATACAGTTGTGGACCAACTAGTCGTATAGCATTCCCAGTTCTGGGAATCTCAAAGTAACCGGTATAGACATGGTTATATCTTAGGTATTAGAGATAGTACATAACTGCATGACCTAAACCTTGCATGCCCTCAGTTTCAACTGAATCGTTTACTGTACAAACGTTGCTCAAATCATTTCTTGCCTATAGGCTCCTAAAGAAAAAGATGCGCAAATGATCATTTATATTTGCATATTATAAGCCCCAAACGACCTTATCCTAGGTTCTTTGAGGTAAGCAATTTTTCCAAGTGCAAGGATGAATGCAAAAGATACGAAGAATTTTGCAATCAATGTAACAAGACAGGTCACTCAGAAAAAATGTCTACAAAAATCCTGAATGAATTTCAAGAGAGTGAATGGCTGTGTGAATCTTACGATATCAGTAATAGCACAATGACGGCGTATTTTCCACGACCAACCGCTTGGTTGCTCTGTCCTTCTGTCGCATTTACTAACTGCACCTTATGGACGTTATTATTTTCACCTTCAATTTATCAAGATTAATCTAATTGATATACGTTTTTCTACTCTTTTAACAACGCTGTTTTTCTCATTTTGTACTAGAACGGGTTCTGCTCTTATCCGCACCCAAAAGTATGAGACATGTTAGGTACTTAAGCGCTATGGTTACATTGTCAGCGTACGAATTCATTTGGAATGCGCAGTGATATCCACAAAGAGTTGTGTCGTTTCACCTTCCAATATAAATCGAATACAAGTAGCTATTACCGCCCGTAGAATTTGTTGATCATTACCAGAATGCGCACCTTAGAAGACTATGTTGCTGAGATTGCTTACTTGAACTGTCATAGTGGACATTTTTGAATGTGGGTCCTATATCAGGTAGTACGTCGGCTCATAGGAATTGATTCTCACATGTAGAATCAGGGGTAAATACTTTATACTGCCTGAGTAAAGCCAACGTACATGTGTTCTGGAAGTAGTCTAAGAATTAGTTTAGTATTTAGTTGTATCCAGACTCTTCATCATTTACTTTTCTTTTATTGGCTGGCTACCACTTGTCGCTTAGCTACTACTTGTTATGTATTATTTGCATCTCTTAGTTTTTGAGAGTTTGTGGAAGTTGTTGATTGAAGAAGTTGTGAACATAATATCTAGTTCCCTTTCTGTTGCGCACTCCCGGGTTACTATGAACTCTTAATGACTTGCCTGCCATCCAGACGAACCTTACATATTGTGTCACTCCCTTGACTGTTGAGCAGAGAGTCACTTTTGACCTGAGAGTCAGAGTGACGGAGTTTAACGGATTTCAAGAGCTGTAGACAAGAGTTTAGAGTTATCCTTAAGTTCTGGAGTGTTGGAATTTATTCGCAGCCTGGACATCTTCTTGTTATACTTGATTGTTTATGTCACAGAGAAGTAAGAGGAATGTCTTTTATATACGTTTCAGTTCTGGCACGATCTATTAGTACTGTTCAGTACAACATGTGTAACTGCAGTAATCTTACCTGGTGTATAGCCTTTCTGACCTAACGCTGGTCTTTTCTTTGTGTTGCCTTCACTCCATATCCAGCGAACCTATACCCGCAGAAAATGAGTTTGAATTAAAGAGAGGAATGGAAAGACATCCCTATTTAACAGATATACGCCTTATGCTCATTTAACTGAAATGAAAAGAAAGCCCAATTTAACAGATATACACCTTGTGCTCATTTAACTAAAATGGAAAGACAGCCCAATTTAACAGACATACGCCTCATTATGTGCTCATATGCTCATTTAAGTAATCTGTTGGGATTTCTAAAAAACAATGTTTGAAACATGCAAGTCTTGCTGTCCTTACTCAAGATCTCTACGTTGCAATAATCTCCAGCTTTCCATTAGTAGAATGAAATAATAAATCTTTCGGCATTTAAATACAACCTACATGAGACCCATTGACCTCACACATCGAACATGAATTCTAGTTTGTAATGATGTGAGCCCGTTTTTATTTTCCATAAGGGTCCTCTCTATTTCTTTCTTAAAACTTATAATATATTTGAATACACAGAAAACGAAAAATTCTATTCTAACCAGATAATCTATAGACAGGAAAGATAAAAAAAATTAATTTTGAATACATAATATTAGAAAAATGCAATTGAAACATGTACTTTCAAGTACATACAACGTCAGTACGATAGGGCTTCAAGGAAATCATGGAGACACAAGGATTATTCTAATGCCTACGAATTGCCCTGTACACTAAATATTGCGGAAAGCACATAAAGCCCACTCATAAAGTCCGTAAATCAACTTTGGCTCATGATTCACCTGTATTCACTATACCTATCCCATTTTTTGATCAGTTTGGTATTTATTTCTTTTTTTAATTTAATCCTTCACTCGATACAAGGCAGGATTGCCACTTCAAGGTACTGAGTTACTTTGAAAGAAATGCAAAGAAAAAGTAGGCAGAAAATAGATGTAATTACAGACAAAAAATATACTGAAGGTTTCCAAGAAGATGGTGATTGACATTAGATTTAAAAATGCAAAGATCGAAAGTAAGAGGAAAGCTGTTCCTCAGAGAGACAGAGAGTTCCAGATGTTAGTAGCCCTCGGAAAGAAACTGATAGCACAGAGATTTCTGTTTGTTTTAAGAATACAAACA
>JAAAKL020012601.1:0-12937 GCA_010016065.2 Carybdea cf. marsupialis auct. non (Linnaeus, 1758)
TCATCATAATCATTATCATCATTATCATCATCATCATTATCATCATCATCATTATCATCATCATCATCATAATCATTATCATCATCATCATCATCATCATCATCATCATCATCATCATCATCATTATCATCATCATCAGAAAGCAATAGATATACATTCAAACATTCCCCGTTTGACTCCAGTGGTCAGAGGACTCCCCTACTGACTTTTGTTGTGGCATAAAGCATAGGGAGCCTTGTCTTGGTGCCATCATTTAATTTAGATTAGGCAAAAATTTAAAGGGCTAGAATGAGAACTCGTCATTCAAAAAGCACAACGCCGCCCCTTCACCTGATATTTAGCACGACACATTAAACCATTATATTTAGCGAACTAAGTCATCTCAACTGTAGTTAAATTGTGATACAGTAATCTTCACTGTGACAAAATTACCCGTTATTCCCACTGTTATTAGATTTCAGGGGTAATGGCCCATTTTTAGTCTTCACTCTCCTCTGCATTATGTACTGTTTGTTTTACCATATCTTTCAAAATATACGACTATCATTTACGTCAATTCTCTTACCGTTCAGGTCATTTAAAAGCATATGCATTCCTTAAAAGTCCCCATCTGATGAATATTTGTTCTTTCTTAGTGGTTTTGGGACTTGTAATGAATTCTTAATAAATGTCAACAACAATGTCCTCGATATAGAACGGAAACGTTTTTCCAGTATTCGGATGCCCACAGATGCTTTCTCTTTCATACAAACAAACCTCAAAATACCGTCAAGAAAAACAGAATTTCACCTTAACAGCTGTTACTTACATTCAATCTATTAACCGTTGTCAAGTTGTTAGGGGCATACGTTCCCTTTTGTGTACCACACAGGGGAGACAATGCCGTCGGGTGTTATGTCTACCGTTTTGAAGGCAATGCTTTCTCGTTTGCATACATATGCCCATAAAGCTCACAGTTCCCATTGAATATCGCACCTATCTACCAGTAGGTTGCCATTTGGCTAGGGCAGCTAAAGTCCTGCTCACCTTCCTCCCTCAGATTAATTTTCAATTTAAAGTATTGTATGCAACCGACAATAATCTTTGTTACAGCTTCGAATAGACAGAAGCGTATCTACGACTTTCATTTCCTATCTTAGCGTTTATTATCAGGTTTCTTTGTCACAACGAGTACCTCACAGTGTAACTGAATATCATACGGGCTGAAATCGATAGTTTTAACAATGCATATATTCAAAAGCAAAGACCTGTGAAGGTTGTTAACAACACCACAGTTGGTGTGAACACACCTCCTCTATTAGGGAAAGGTAGTCAATGTTGCCAACATTACTCTAGTGATCCTGTATACAAACGGTATATATCAACAAGATGAGGAGAAATCCATGGCAAATCCTCGCTATTCAGAAATATAATATTTCATGAACATAGTAATTTATCTTTCTTATATCTTGTTACACGTCTTTGGAACCACCAGCCATTGAAATAAGAAGGAAAAGGAATACTGATAGCTTCATATCGCATTTGCTCTCTGATACATTGCTCTTGTTTCCATAAACACTCAGTTTTTCCAACTAGTCATTTTAACTCGAATTTATGATAAGGGGGCACGTGCGAGCATGAAAACACCATCAATTTTAAGGTTCTGAGATGCAAAGAGAAAAACGGAGCTGACATGTTCAGTAATACGTTATCGAAGTACAGTGGATGCTGGATGCTTAATATAGGCGCATGGATAACCATTCAACTTTGCCATCTTTCGAACATGGCCGAAGTCGCCGTTAGTGACGCCCCTAGGGACAGCACCCGTGCACTTCAATTGTATACGAAGAATAATATAGTACATTTGTGGAGGGCTGTACAGCTGGCCATAGAAATAACCTAAGGCTCCTACACTGGACATATGTTTGTCAATGTTCAATTTGCCTCTCTTTCACCCAAAGTCGATTTATCTACTCAGGTCCATGATTGTAGACATCAGCTTTTTCTCTTTTCACAAGAGCGCCCTAATTTTAGACACCGCATGCACCTATTTGGTAATCGCACGATAAACTCACTTAGATTTTATATTGATTTTAAATTTCTTTTACAGAAAACTTTTGGTTGATTATACAATCTTAGCCTGGCTAAACCTAAATATAATTCGTAGTTCTAAGAACTCTGATAAGATCAATGATCTTTATGTTTTTCGTTGTTGTAAGGCCCTTATAGCATATCAATGTGAGTAAACAGGGTTTTATATATCAATCTAATAAGCTTTTACTGTAAATGACCACGCTACATCATCATGCTTCGGATTGTACACTACAATGAGTCCGTTGCAATATATAGCGAGTGAGCGTAGCTATGCAAAGAGCTGATAAGTTAAACGTTGAGCATTCACCAAAATTGTCTCCGCGCCGTTCGCATACCCTGCTATATTTCTCTTTACTGTTTATCTTATTTCTAGGTAAATGATAGAAAAGCCGGACTTCAATAGTCTAGTATGGTCATAATCGGTTTTGTACCATCTCTCTTATCATAAACACTATCGGTACTTGTTTTTAAGGGCTTCAATTTGAATTTCTGAAGTTTGGACAGAAAAGTAATTCGAGGACGAGACACATATTTAACAGGCTCCCCATATGTTATTATGGTTCAATCCAATGTAGTCCCAGGAGGCTTCTGTAAGAGCTCTACTTCTGTAAATGCTACCTCCAAGCAAATAAGTACAAGAATACCACCCTACCTGGGACACTGGAGAATTGTCTTTGAATAACATTCACCAATTTCCTTGTTATTGAATTGTACGCGGCACTTTTTTCAACTCCTATCAAAAAGTATTTCTAAGGATTTAGTTACAATAAGGTGATTATCCTTCTGTGAGAATTATCTAAGTGAGGGACCAAGTTTAATTCATTCTGAGTCTATTTATATGAACATGATTTAATTTCAGAAGAAGCCTTTTCAATCCCTACAAACGTATGGTGTGGAGATGAACCAGAGGTAAAGAGCCCCACTATCTTCCTTTGTAGAGATGTGTGACGATAGAGATTGTTCATTTACCTCCTTTAGTTTTCATTAATTCCCTTTTATCAAGACACTGACATGTTTTGTATTTCAAGGTAGTCTGGTCCATAACCAACTGGGAGATGGGATAGCGATATTGGGACACTTAAAATCAAATTTGGTATCCATACACCTGGCACTAGATTTGACATTCAGCCACTTCCCATCAAGGTCTGCCAAAATGATTGTCACAACTAACTTATCAATGTTCTACAATTAGACATAAACATAAATTAGAAGGTATCTATCAATTGGAATTAAATTATAACAAATGTGGAACAACCATAAAGGCGAGTGCATACAAAGAGCATTTTTGGTACGTGGTTTCCCCCCTCGGCAATAACTTCTCGGCTTTATTTATTGGAGTAGGAATAATACGTGTTTACAAGATCCAGGTATTTAGGATCGCGGAGCTTGTTTTATTTCTCCCTGAAGCCCATCTAGCAGTTTATTGACCATGACGTTTTTTGGCAATACTCGCCTGCTATGGTACTTATACTGTTGATCTTGTTTACGGAAGAAAACGGCATTTTGGCAAACTTCAAATTTGTGGGTCTTCTCTAAACACGTCAAACTTTTACTAGGTCCTCACCTTAAACATCAGTATTTAGGAATAAGCCTAGTTTTGTAGGTGCAAACAGACCAAAACATAAATTTATATGGAAGGTATTTTCTTCTTGATTTCATACCTTGCTATCGACGTTGCTAAACTCAGCAAACGAATTGTCGAGATCATTGAATCACTTGCAGGCCATTACGTAAATTGAGTCAGTGTACCCTCTATCAAGCAAACACACAGACATGTTCTTTATGTCTCCTATCTGCGTCTGCGACAATGCCCTTTCATCGATATAAGCGTAGCACCGAACTTAGCCAAACTTACCCTTTAAGTCAGACTTTCAGAAGTTTCAGTCTTTCAGGCTCGGTACTAGAAGTAGTTAATGACGTATACTCATTACCAAGCTCTTTCTACCTTGCTAACAAAACTCATACTGGTGACGAGGATGGCTTCATCCTTATCTGGTCTATGGTTATTACATGCTCACTGCTGATACGTAGTGTAGTGGCAGGACAGTAAGAACTCAATAGCTACAATGTAATGACATAAACTATCCACTAAAACGTTATCATAACCAATTACATGGCATTACAATTTATATAAAGGAATGAGCTACCAGGCCACTAGACTACCTAAAAACAAATTTGACCAAAGAG
Organism: Carybdea cf. marsupialis auct. non (Linnaeus, 1758); assembly: GCA_010016065.2. Taxonomy (NCBI): domain Eukaryota; kingdom Metazoa; phylum Cnidaria; class Cubozoa; order Carybdeida; family Carybdeidae; genus Carybdea; species Carybdea cf. marsupialis auct. non (Linnaeus, 1758). Next base: position 4,261 of record JAAAKL020012601.1, read on the forward strand.
GTTGCGGATGTACATCCTTTACTCATTGTTGAGAAGTGTGCCATTGGGACAAGTGGTATTTACAATTTGAAAGCTCTTGTTCATCACTCGAACATTTAATGCAGGGATAATTAAAACCTCGCATTCAATACTAGAGCATTTATCATACCGATCTCTGATATTCGGGTATTTTCCGGATTGATTTTTAACATCCGGGTAAGTATTACGTTGACATTTTAGTGTCTAATGGGAGGCCACTAACAGTTGTATGGACTTACGACTTTTGCTGTTCCGACTCAAAATTTAGACCTTAACACCATATGGAAAAAATACGAATCCAAACAAGAAATTAAAATTCCAAAAAAGTCCTTTTTCTCTATTATCCCCTTCGTTTTAGAAAGGAGGGGAGAGAAGGGGGATTCTTTCTGTCATTATCCGTGCACTCTGTGAAGTACCCCTGTAATGATCTGCACTTTTGTGGGAATGTCACAAAGTATGTGGATTTCATATTACGCATTCATTGATGGGTTGGTTTATCAATAGTAAGGAGTAAATAGAAATTCTTTCATTCATAGTTTTGCCCGTCATCGCCATCGAAAGATAATGATTCTGTCAAGTCCGAAAGATTCTAACAAAACAGCAATAAAGTGACTTCCCTAGACCTCTCGCGCCCCGATAAATACTATAACCAAACTATAACTCTGGGGGTTACCGTAAGCACATCTTGAATAATGTAATATCATTAAAGTCTATGTTTATCGATGTCCAAAAGATCTATTCACGCCTTACTTCACTTAATCACAGGATCTTGTTTTACTAAATGACTTCTTTCTCTTAATTGTTTGTTCCATGGAAACCAAGGTCTGTAAGCCGTGTCGAGGTCTTTGTGTGAAGATATTGTACTTCGTATGTTGTCTTCCAAATCTAAATTCACTGAGACTTGTTGGCCAAAGATTGATGACTGGCCAATATAGTCTGAACAGCATCAAGTTCGCTGGCGTTTGTGAGCACTTGGACACTATGTATAAATTGAGAAGAGCATAGGGATTAGTTACCAGTCTACGCTACATCATGTATTACAGGTATGGTTAAGACGTGTATTTATCACGAGTTATCACCGTATTCCGAAAACCTTTATTTTGGAGCACACTACATATGTTGTTACGATACCATGTACTTATACTTATACTGGTATTCGACGAATTTTTATAAAATATGACAATACCTTTCTGTTAGTGACCTTTATGTAACAAATCACTAATGGCATCTTACCATATGCCTTCCAGGTTTAAAGTATACCGTACTTTAAGATGTATAGGTTCTGTGCATTGTGTACAACATTGGTAAGGTGCTACATGTATTGCACTGTATACTACTATAGTGGTACTAGTGGTAAGGCAACGATCTGGGGAAACATAAGTATTGATTTATTACGGGTCCTTATGATAGGGAAACAATATTATAAGCTCCTTTTTAGTTGTTTTGCATCGTCCTCGGAAAAGGGACCGAAAGGCATGAACTCTATCAACGTCTAAGTAGATAGTCCAGAACATTCTATCGCAATCCATTGCATTGCATTTCTTCAAACTCCACTGCACTCCTTCGCAGTCCATGAAACGCTATCCCATACCATCCTATCGCATTCCTTTGCACTTCATTGCAAGCTATCAATTTAAGCTCGTCGAATTCTATCAAGCTTCATCTTGTCTTCAATAGTTTGGAGATAGATTTGGCACTAAGTATGATATTTGTGGTGTATGCGATACGTCATATTTTACATAAATATACAGGAAACGGAAGGCCACGTGAGAAATCAAATCTGATTGTATTAGATCTTTTGAAACAGGTTGATCCAAAGATAAGAGATAAAGATGTTGGTTTAAATGAGGGCTGGGAGTGGGGGTGCTGGTGAACAGAAGAGATATGTTAATTCACATATACTTAAAGCGTTGTACTGTAGTCTAGGCACCAAGATACATATCATGTTAAGGAGAGCTTGTGCTATCGATGGGCCGATGTAACTTGCACGACTGTGGCTCGATTTGAGGTAGTAGTGGCTAGGCCTACTCTACCATCGGTCCTTAAAATAAGTACCATCAATGCTTGGAAGAGTGGTTAACATTTGACCAGGTAGAGAAGTTGGTCCATCTCTACAACAAAATGAGGTAGCATCTAACGAAGAAAGGAGAATATGTATGCAGGGGGAAAGTGTGACGTCATGATTTTTAAAGTGTTTGAATTACGGGAAAAATGCTCAATATTCATGTAGCTCTATCAGTGAGAACGTCAATGGCCAAAATTGAGAGTGTTACCTTTTCCAAACACGGAGATATCAGGTTTCAAAGATTTAAATCTCTCTAACAAAACCTTGTTATTTGATGCTGGATCCTAACATTAGGATCCAAGGAAAATTAACAGAGTTTTGACCAGAGATATTTTTAATTCGAACGCCTCTAGTTTAAGCATTATGTACATTACAGGTCTCGTATTTTGAGAAACAGCTTATTCTAGGGTTGTCTTAAGGTATCTGAAGTCAATTCGTCCTTCTTCCAAAAATTTTGATTTATGACGTCATCACTTTTCCTCAGCATTGCTTCTGGTTGCTGTATAGCATCTCCGTCTTCCTCTTTGTGCTGACTCTCAGGTTAAAACGAAGGAGGATTCGAGGTGGATCATGTACAGATATATCAGGCTGTGCAAGAAAGAAAAAAATTGGCCTTCCTTCATTTAACACCGCACAATATATCTCAAGTTAAGATATAATTGATACACTAACATATACTGCCAACTAGTCTCATAGAAGGGAACACTTTCACTTTCTTCAGATAGATGAAACTCAACGTATTATGGTAAATTTGAATAGGTATATAATTTGTAATTATTGCAGTAATGAAACGTGAAACTAGTCACCAATGAGAGCCAAATCGTTTTAGGATGATTTATGAAGGATCGTGATATTGATTAACGAGAAAAGTAATGACATCTTGTCTTGTATTGATTTGCGTGATTGCCAAGAACAACCAAGAGGGCTTTCTTATGTTATGGCCGGGGCAAATATGGGTTTATCTTCTTGTACAGAATGAAATTCGTCTTGCTGAGAATAGCCATGAAAGGGCATTACCGATAGTGGCTACGGGGAAGTCTAAATGTGACAGTGGCGAAGCGAGCTTTGAAAGTCAAGTCATGCCCATTGAAGACACGACTCAAGGTGGGCGTGGTCAGGTGTGTTAAACCTTTGAAAATCTTTTACACCAACTGATTAAATGCACTAGAGGTGCAGGACCGAAGCTAGCTCGTCTTTGGCAGGGAGGCGTAAAGCAAAATAAATTTCTAGAAAGGGGTGGGGGCGAAAATTTTTCTATCGGAGGTGACCTAATTGAGTGTGATTGTTTTGAAATCAAGATAAAACGAGAAATAAGACTTGCATCTGCATTGGGCTCTAACCTTTACCCTAAAAATAGAAATGCCCATAACACTTTCCCTAACCCTATCCCTAACCCTAACCCTATCCCTAACTCTAACCCTAACTGAACTTATTAGTGGAATCTTCTCATCACTCATCAAACAATACATTCAGAAAACCAACTTTTGCTATCCTTTCAAACTACTATATGATGCAACACAAGGGTCATAGGATACCAAAACATGATTCTATCATTTCTAAAGAGTACAATTAACCCAATCAGAATGCTCTAGATTTATTGTGAAGTACTAAGAACCACCGAATATTACTAACATTTCCTAGATCACTGCAACAACTACTACACATAACTGGGCTCTCGTCTTGACCGTAGCCCTTGTTTGGGAAGCAGCAAGGTACCTGCTAGTGAAACGTCCATTGAACACAATTATGTATTCAACAGTTCTACTACTAGTTTTTGCTTAAACTCGCCATTTTCCTCCGTCTCACAGAAAAGCATATGAGCAAAGGAAGGTGAGTTAAATTTTGCGCTCAGTCAGAGAGGAGGATTATCTTGCTCTAAGTTGGTCTTGCGGGCATATATATCATTCACTTTCTCCGCCTGTGGCAGATTGTGCATCAACATAGCTTATGTCTCTCCAAAGTTTATTGTCCAAAGTGGTTTTGCTCAATTCATCCATGGTGAGACAAGACCATTCATGAACATTTGCCATCCATTTTGTTTTGGGGTGTCCTCTGCTTCTATCCCCCTGGATCATGCCTTCCATGCATAGTTTTGAAAGTCCGATCTCAGACCTTTTCATGTGGCCATATAGTTTTGGAACTCTGCTCGTGACTTCACAAACCAAAGGTGCTAAACCTGTAACCTCTTATTTCCTCTTGTATCCTCTAAAGTCTTTTATTCTGACATGGTCTTTTATTCATCATAATCCTTATCATATGATTTTGGAAGGTCTCAATTTTACCGCATAATGAAGAGGTCCAGTTGACACATTCTACTCCATACAAGACAACTTGGAGCAGATATTTTTTGTTGATTCTTTTCTTAATGTGCATTGGAATTCTGTTTGATGTTAACAGCAGTTTATTTTTCTCAAAAGCTGACCATCCCAGGCCTGTTCTGTGCTGTAGTGCAGCAAAACCATTATTGGTTCTTGAGAATTTGTGGCCTAGATAGACAAACACTGAGACACACTCTATGCTTTTTCCATAAACTTTCACGTGTAGGTTTTGATCATTTTTGCCTGTAGACATGCACTTTGTTTTTGCGACATTTGTTTGCAAACCTGTATTGGAGGTACGTATAGCCAGAGCATCGAGATATTTTGTAGATTGCTTGAGGAGCTGTTTACTGCACCTATGTCATCTGCATAGCTCAAGTTTGAAATCAATTGTCAACACTGAAGCTATAACTATCGAAGAACAAGGCTGACAGGATGCCTCCCTGTTTGACTCCTTTTGTTACACTAACTTTTCTTGAAATTCCTACATATGTTTTGACGGTTTGCTGTTGATCGTCCATATATTTCTTTCAGTAGGGCAATATATCTTTTGTTCATGCTGTTGCTCTCACGTAGTTTCCACACGAAGGCCAGTTTAACACTGTCAAAAGCTTTTTTGAAATCTATGAGGGCTATAAAAACAAGGTTATTATATTCAATTGACTTTTCAATAATTTGATCCAAGCTTATGATTTGCTCTGTGGTATCTCTCCCTTGCTGATAAGCCGCTTGAGAAGATGGGAAGGATGCATGCAAGTCATTCTTACACAGGTTCCGTTTCAGCGAGTCTTCAGCTGACACAACTGTATGGCAGGAAAACAACCTACACAGTTGTTCCTATTCACATAGATATTTGATGGGTCTAGATACCACAGTACCGGGAAACAATGTAACTTTAAAACTACTCACAAACTACTCGTAAGCTGTCATTACCGATCAGTTGTCTACACCCGTATCAGCGACGGTATTGCTTTTAGGGAAGTAGTTCTTGCTGTCAATCGTTGCATCAGAACATTCCTTTCATACGTCCACATTTATTGTTGTGATAGTCTTGAAACTTGCTCCTCGCAGCTAGAGCAAATATAGCTATTGACACTGAAAAAATTCCTCTACCGCTCGTTTTTTCTCAGCGGCCAACTGACGCTGGGATTGTGTGACGCAGTGTTTGTCAGCGTCCAGGCTTTTCATGTGAAAAGGGTATTACTTGAACAGCTCACGGGTACAACACATGGGATTTACGTCATAGCCTGTTAGGAGTTCTGATTTAGCCTCATAAAGGTTGACGCAAAAATTAAACATTACTCTGACAAGGAGAGCCATTTCTGAATCAAATGAGAAGGAAGCATAGATAGCTGCTGGTAAATAGCAAATAAGAGATGTTGTATAAATATATAAGACATCTACTAGACTACATTTTCTTAAATACATTTACCTTATGAAGTTGATAGATGTACTGCGGGGTAAGATTTTGCACCCTTTTAAGCATTGTGATACGATGGATCATACAATGGGCTGGGAAAGTGTGACGTCACGATTTTGAAAATTTTGAATTATGGAAAAAATACTCTTTTTTCGTATTCCCTGTTTAGTAAGAATGTCAATATCCAAAATTGAAGGTGTTGCCCTTATCCAACATTGAGATATCAGCTTTCAAAGTTTTAAATCATTCTAACAAAACGTTATCATTTGATGCAAGCTCCTGACGTAAGGAACCAAGGAATATCAACAGAGTTTTGACCAGAGAAATTATAAATTTAAGCGCCTCTAATTTATACACTATATACACTACAGGTCTGGTATTTTGGGGGACAGCCTATTCCATAGTTGACTTTAGATATCTGGAGTCAAATCTGACTATTTCCAAAACTTTTGATTTGTGACGTCATCACTTTCCCTGCGCCTAGAAATTGCGACAACAGAAGCTGATTCTCCTTTTATATGACGATATCAATAGGCAGACGAACTTTAGCAGTGTTTATTCTGATTTGGACACTTCTTCGGGAGAGTACTCAAATGCAATGAAGCATGACGTTTCTGTTGAAGTAAGCAATATCCGTATTTCATAGGGGACCGTCGTTTGGATGCAGCATTACTCTGAGGTGAAAAAGATTGAAGACATTTGTCTGTTAGCAGAGCAAAATTCAAGAGTTTGTGAATAACTTGCTAAGTAAAATTATCTGCAGAAGCACAACTCTTCCAAAAACTGAAAAATAGTTTCATAAGATCTGGTCATGTAATCGATTATATATTTAGACTTTATTACGGAGAGTTCATATGGAAATTGAGTGTTGATGGTGTTAAAGGCAATTAAAGGAATTCTTTGTTAAGGCTGAGTGATTCTTGATGTATCGGTGGTGTTTAGGGTACGTATTTTACAGACATTTACGTATATTTTGTGGTCTAATATGTGAAAAGATGGACATGAAAACGGGCATCGTGTTAAAATTTATGATTGCATACCACTTTCATAAGCCTTTTAGTAGAGATCTTCAGGTTTGTATTAGTCTCTACATGAAAGCCAATAACTAGTTCTTTTCAAGGTCTGGAAATCTTCAGAGAAATGCTGACATAACATTGTTTACAGTGTTATGTACGCATATGTTGAGCTAAGAGGACATAAAGAAGTTCTGCTTGCACACTTGAGGTTTACAGACCGCCGTGGTCTAGTGGCTAAGGAATCAGACTCACATGCCAGAGGTTGTGGGTTCGAATCCTGACTAGCCTGATGTAAAGACTATCGGTTGGGGAAAGCAATAGGAGACAGCACCTATAAATGTGCTCTCTCCCGCTCACTCTGGCTGGGAAATAGGCTATGCTCGAAATCAAGTATGCCACCAAAGAAAAACCCCAAACCCTCAACTTTAGGTTATGGGATGTAACTATGGCTAGTTTATGTTCAACTTTCAACTGATTGCTGCAAATGTAATCCATGATCATGAAATGTCACGAATATGCCTGATTTCATAGGCCCTGATGCCTAAGCAGCAAGTTAAAAAAATATATTAAACGAGCCATTTTTTAACGTTTGATTAAATTTTAGGAAATTCTCCAGAGTCAAAATTACGGGCTGCAGTGATGAAGGAAATGACCAATTTTTGAACACCTTATGTCGAACATTCATTACTTCAACACCCACACTTCCCTCCTGCGTGTGATTTTGAAATAAAAAAAGGCAAATGTTTTGGTTAGTTTGCTTACTTTTAGATCATTTTGGAATGTTGTCTGTAAATGTTGTCAATAGAGCATTATTAGATATTTGATGCAGGTAATTCCATAGGAAGTAATTTTTGGGGAATATATGACACGGTAGTAAATCGGCTCAGGACTTAAACTATAAATTGATCGACCGTTGTTCAAATCGAGGTAGCAATGAAAAGGTCCACTCGGCCTTCCACTCTTGTAGGGCCACTTAGATGAGACCTAGCAATGCTGCAAGAAGCCGTCATCATTTATACCAGGGATGTGAGTGGCACGCACCCTAGTCACAGATGTGGTATTATCTAACAAAATGGGGAAATAACTGTTGCCTACGATTGCGATCGACCATCCTCTCTTCTTCACGTGCGATTTGATCTTATCTCTTAGGTTTTCTGGCTTAGCATGGAAGCAATCTTAATTTTTTCCCATCTCACTGCTGAAATTCTCAAACCATTGTCGTACAAGCACATTACGTGTCACAAGCCTGGTTCCTTCATCTATAACTTCCATTGATCCGTATTGTTTTTTCTAATGCTCACGTAAAGCTGTGACCTACAGGTTATGTCTTGAACGAGAAATAGTTATACATTGCTATAGTGTGATATCACGAAGTATTATTTTACCTTTCAATTGTTATACATCTTCAAGAAAAGCAAAACAAAGTGTATTTGACAAGTTGTTGAATAGATGAGGTTTACGGATAGGGTACTAAAATGTTAAATAAGCGGCATAGCGGAATAGCGGAAGCTTTAATATAACGCACTTTTTTTCTGCATCTGCATGTTGTTTAATATTTATTGTAGATAGTAAAATTGGAAAGAGTGATATATAGATGTATATACTCTAAAAGCATTCTAATGTGCGTATACATAATATATAATACTCATTAAGATAAACAACAATATATTTTACGTTTCGATGTAATCCTTTTCAAAGTATCTTGAAAAGGATAACATTGAAACGTAAAAGATATTGTGTATTTTAATGAGTATTATATAAACATATATATATATATATATATATATACTCAATCTGCAGACAGAACTGTTTCGCCCTTTGTGGGCTCATCAGTGCAGAA
>JAAAKL020012602.1:0-12937 GCA_010016065.2 Carybdea cf. marsupialis auct. non (Linnaeus, 1758)
TTCCATATTTTTGTTTTTCAAAACTTAAAAGCTACAAAGTATTGGCACTAAAAAAAAATAAAACCCTAAAAATGCACTAAGGCTAATCTGGGCCTCCAACCCCTCACTCCCCCCCCCCCCCCCCCCCCCGTCTTCTAACATCATGCTCTCTATATTCTTATGGAATTGTTACCAGTTTAATCTTAGAAATTGCAAGTAAAATTGAAACTTGGAGACGATTCAACTCGCTCGACCTGTTAAGGGACTCTTAGATGTTTATAATAGATGGAAGTTGTGAATATGTAGTACGAAAACTATCCATTAGGGGAACTACTTCAATTGTTATATTCTCACGCGTGTCACTTGATTAAAATTAGCATTTCAGTAAACCTGCCGCTAAATGTAATAAAATAACTGAAAAATGTAATGACTTCGCTAACGTCTTCAGACGTAACATACCACGTATCAACACGGGTTAAAAATCACATTCCTTTTACAAACTGCAACCTTAAGAGGTCAAACAAAACCAGTTCGCCTTCAAATCAAATACGACGTCAAAATACTAGTACTGTTTGGACAGGTGAAACGATCCCGTACAAAACGTTCTACAACATCTTTTGAAGACTTATAGAATATCTCCTTGACAAGTTGCCGAAATTTTTCAGCGCAAAAGGTTCCCCTAATAGACAGTTTAACTTCTATATCATCATTACTCCCATCTTTAACAGACATACAAGAGTCCCTTTACTATTCCATGGTTTGTATTTTGCAAAGACGACGTTTGCCATATGTTGAATCAATTTGATATCATTTTTATTAGGAAGTAAAAAGGAGAGAACCTCCCCAGTTAGTTAGTAAAACCCTGGTAGTCTTAAATATTTTCAATTGCCTGCTGTACTTATCCGTAAACCAGGGTTAAAACTGCCTAACGGCAAGTCTGCATGCTACAAATAGTTCAGGTTTGCCCTAGTTGGCATTAAAAGACATTTTGAAAATAGCCGAGGGACTGTTGGCCCCGTTAAGCCATTTAAGGAACGATCTGGCATAGAAAATTTTCGATGTATCCATCTGAGAAGTGTGTACTCTGGGGAATAATTTAATATTGCCTACATGTCATCTTACAGAGTTAAAAGAATCAAACCGTGACCTTGACACATGCGACAGTATTGTAGTGCAAAACCGAGCAGAAAATTAAACTGCTCTGAAACTAGCAAATATAAGCAATAGATAAAAAAGCCATAATAGCTATGAATAGTGTCTAATGATGGCTGTTTTTTAAGCACATTCTTTAAGCTAAAGAAAAGCTTTAATAAATGTTGATATCAATGTAGATAATTGACTTCAAAGGAAAAATATAGTATGCATCCTCATTTCGAAGCAAAGATTATTTGGTAACAAGCGTGTGCAGATTTGACCGGAAAACAGCAATCCGGCTCTCCATTTTCATAGATGCAGCAACGTATTGAAGCTTCAAATCACTCTGTCTCCGCAGGCGACATTATAATGATAACCACCCCTTCTTCCAACAATCTAATTACTTCCTTGGCAATTATTCCTCATTAAAAAATTAATCGTGACTTCAACGGTAACAGCAGCTCTTATCCCGTCATCTCATTTGATCTCATCCTACTGCGCATTCTCTGGTTTCCAAGCCCCTGTAGGAATCATACACAGCAGAGCTATTGTAAATTAATCGCCATCAGCTTTGAGAGTCTTGTTGCAATTAAAGGAAAATATTAGCAAGTTTAAAATTATGGCTTTGTTTTCAATATGTGTCGGGGCGTTTAAATTTACTTGAAGAAAAAGCGCTTTATCCGGACGCATGCGTATATAGGTCAATATATCTTAGGGAGAAGGGCGATTATGAAGAAACTCAGCCACTGGGTATTTGCTTATTGGCTACTTATCAGAGAACATCGTTATGAATATCAGACAAATAATGCTTTATCGCACTATTTCTTTACTATCATATATTCGTAACCAAGAAAATTTAATTTCAACCCTTTGATCGTTTGCCTGCTAACCGAGCGAATTTCGATTGTTCAGAAAAGTTTACTTTAACCCAATTTGGGAGTCTAATGTCCCGAGCCCCCCTTCCATCCTGTACGCTTATGTCCGTATTTATAGTACTATTAGATTTCTACTTACGCAGAAAGCTGTCCGCTGGCAGATTTACGACACTTAGAAAAAACCAGACTAGTCAAATATGACGAATACGAGAGGATATTTCTTGGGAGGTTATTTTAATGTTGCAATTGTCAAAGTGAGGGAGGACAAAATAGGGCATTCACCAAAGTTTTGTTGCTCTTTATGGAAGAATTTAATCAGACAAATTTATTAAAATCCATAGCACGCTTTGTACTAGAGGCATAATTATATGCGGTAAAGACCTTACATGTAACGGCGGTCATTACTGTTCTATTTAGGAGAGGTTTCCTTTCACTACCTCCGGCTTCCATGTCCTTTCCTTCAATAAAAACGGGATTGCTTCCATCATGGATTCCATCAATTACACTAAGTGATCATTGCAGCTCTTCTTCGTATTTAAATCTTCTTCGTCTTTCGTGTTGAAAGATGCAGTTTAAAGTTAGTCCAAACATTTTCCCTTATTTTGATAAACTAACCAATTTTACGCAAGACAGAAAGGTCACCCGCAGGCTAAAGAAACGCTTTCTTTGAGATAACTAGTACAATATCAAAATGCAAATGCGACTCCTTTTAAGGGCAATGAAATTCGAAACAAACTGTTGCCATTCTTGTATCTTTAATCTGACATAATGACATGCTTATCTTGGTGGGAAACATAAATCATCGGTAGTTTTAGAAAACAAATTGACCTTTCCATCATTGAAAAAACCGCTTCATGCACACAATAAAGTATGGGGGAGAGGATTCGAAGCTTGCAACAGACAGCAGGTCAATCGATGTCGTATTCACTGACTGACGGTGAAAGGTCGTCTGCTTTCTAGCGGATTCAGTCATCTTACGTTGAAAGCAGGCCGAAAGAACTGGTGACCTATTTAATGCTGCAGTGATAGTATAAGATACAATGCTTACTCTGCCATTAATTGGTTTACAAGTGACAATATCAAAGAAAGAGTTGCATAACGAATTTAACCTAAACTACAATCTGGAAGACCTTTGCCTTTAAAACAATGATGATAATAAATACGCGGATGACAATGATGGAAGCTCAATGCCTTTACCAATATTTTTGAAATGCAATAAAATGTTTTCTCTGCACCTGGTAATTGGGACTACACGATTAGGTATAAAAGAGTTGTTCAAACAAAACAAAAAGAAAAAACCAAATTGAATAAATAAGCAGCAATAGTCTTCAAAAAGTTGCATGATAATGATAATGATGATGATGCGGATGATGATGATGATGATGATGATGATGATGATGATGATGATGATGGTGGTGGTGATGATGATGATGATGATGGTGGTGGTGGTGGTGGTGGTGGTGGTGATGGTGACGATTATGTCAAATATAGTGTTGTCTATGATAATTATGATAATGATGATGACGATAATGAAGATAATTTCGATGACAATGGTAAAGTATTATGATAATGATAGTGAAGACAATTATTCGTCCTATTTGTACACTTTAGAAATTTAAAAGCAATTTAAGCTTTGTCAGCCTTTCAGTTGCATTTAGAGCAAAGGTCTGTTGCTAGAACGGACGTAAACGTTAGCAGCCCCCCCCCCCCATGTGCATGTGTTTGCTGATGCCCCCAAACCTTGATTTACACCTTTGTAGCATGTTGATATCAAAGAAATATGATCTGATGGGACGCATGCAATGCTGTTCTTCGGAAATATGTGCGTTTTACATTACTTTCCTGGAAGGTCCAATGCAAAGTCTACATAGGAAATATTTACTTCCCTTTGGTTTTACTTTTCTCTATTTTACTACATTGAATGGACATTGAGTGTGCATCGAGTCTTCATTGAGTATGTATAGAGTATGCATTGTGTTTGCATTGAGTGTGCATTGAGTATGCATTGAGTGTGCATTGAGTGTGTATTAAGTGTCCATTGAGTGTATATTGAGTGTGCAGCGAGTATGCAGCGAGTGTGCAGCGAGTATGCATGTAGTATACATTGAGTATGCATCACGTGTGCTTTACTGTGTATTAACATTACATTGACTGTGCGTGGACTGACTATCCATTAAGTGTGTATTGAGTGTGCATGGGGTGTCCACTGGGTGTACATTAAGTGCACATTGACTGTACATCGAGTGTGCACTGAATACGCATTTGGTATGCACCGCAGTTCATTGCGCACACCATTTTCACTTGATTTTGTGGACATTTAAGCTCAAAGTAATTCAAAGCGTAATTTTGGGATGGATTCATGTAATGTCAGCTTAGGTACACCCTTGTAATTTTCCTTTAAGAAACGCCACAAATAAAGACATTAATTCTTACATTTTTATAACTAATCAAAAGCACACAAAATAAACTCTGCAACAATGACATTGAGTCTATGGATAATAAGACCAAACACGGATCTTAGAAGAATCTTACGTTTTGAAGATTTTGAGCTTTGTGAATTTAATAGATAGGATATTATCAAGAACACTGTGTGATGTAAGTCGGCTCAACAATGATAGCAACGCAGAAGAGTAGCGCAAACTTTCTGTGTGGTTTCTATACTTCTAACTCTCCGAAACATCTTTTTGCACCTGGAAGTCGTTTTTCCATAGCAAACAGGTTTTCGGCTTTGTTTTTGCCGTAGCGCCCCGCAGGGAGACTTTCGTTTGTTGTGGTTCAAAGAGATCTGATTTGGTTAGTATTCTCTTGATGATTTCCTTTCACTACTTTTATCGCTGGGCGATAAATCTCTTGAACAGGGATATCTCTATTCATGCATAGTGTTACAGACAAAAAGGTTTTCTGAAACAACTAAGCGTTTCTCCACTGTAGCTTGGTGTAAATTGTACCGGCTGGACGATGTTTGTCATGCATGATGATGGCGTCATTACAAAAAGTCTCTGCTCAACACATTTTCGTAGGAAAATTTTATCACGACGTTAGCCCTGGAATGGGAAAAAAGTATAAAAGTTTTCATTGCAACAAAGAAAGCAAACTTCACCTGGTCTTCTTTCCTTTAAATAGTAAGCAGAGGGATCATTCGTTTGTTTTTTTCAGCCATTTCAGGCAATGAATGAATGAATGAATGAACGAATGAATGAATAAATGAATGAATAAATGAATGAATAAATAAATGAATGAATGAATAAATAAAGGAATAAATGAATGAATGAATGAATAAATGAATGAATAAATGAATGAATGAATTATTTCAGTAGAAATAAAGTTGAAGCATCTCAGTTCTATTATCGATGCGTACATAAGAGGAAAAGTTTGTTCATATTAATTTCTTTAATCAAATTTCAGGAATTTCTTTCTGATAAATCGATATGATTGTGGCGAATCCGTGGCATTACTTTCAGCATTTTCTTACGATGACAGAGAAGATTGCCAAACTTCCAAAAGATTGTACAAAAACGTTTTTGGTAATTTGGGACAAGGTACTTTAAGTTGTAAGTCCTCAGTTTTTCGTACCTCACTTCAGTCGTAGTTTATTATTTATTATAAATCTGTTTTTGAAATGACACTCATCAGAACAAAAAAACTGAAGAAATTGTCAAAAGTTTAAAGGAATTTGTCAGGCATTCGTGACCAGCCTACAATATATTGACACAATGGCCAAGGTGCTGGATTTTAGTCCGCCTGCAGCAGGATGGAGACGCCCACGAGGCGCACCTCGCACTCAATGGCTTGATGTCGTCGCCAAAGATCTGATATCCTGTGGAGTGCCTCTACCTCAAATCTCAAATCTACTGACCCAGCAGCTTGAGATCAGTATACATTGTCCCATAAGGGATACAATTAGCAGACTCCCTTATTACTTCGAACTTTATATCATTTTTTGTAACTAAGTAAAATTTATGACTGGAAAGACAGCTGGTTATTGGGTTATCAATGTTCCCCAGTTTTTCACTTAGTATAACCCTGGGTTTTCATCAGCCTTAAAAGTCCTTGTTACTTGTACAAATCAAATTAATCATGAAGTGGAAATTCAGAAAAGAGATGATACAGGGGAGCAGCACTAATAACAGTACAAAAAACATCATATTAAATTAGTTTGTTCATGGTACAGAGTAATAAAACTGCACGAAATATTCTTGGGATCAAATGCTTTTCTAAACAGAAAACAGAGCTTTCATGATTCATTTATCGCCCCCCTGTTGCAAAACACTCTCGATAATTGACAAACATTTAGGTTTCGTTTTGCTCGTTGACAGCATTAGCAGTTTTCAAAAAACGATTGTCATCATAACTGTCGTCATTGTCACCAGAGAACCTGCATTCCTATATGATAAAATAAAGTTTATGATGGAGACTATCCATCCGTTTGACAACAACAAATTTTCTTCTTTAATCACACTGTCTTACAGACCTCAGAGTCAGTAAATTATTTTGCTATTGATTGTATTGTCAATACATATTGTCTAGTCTTCAGGTATTGACAGCCGGAGCAGACAGGTTAAATGCATAATAATACATTCTAGGGGAAGACGCAGCAAAGAGGAGACGATTAAATGCTGCATTTGGCACATTTAGCTGTTATTTCTTGACCTTAATCACGCCTCTGCGTTGACATGTTGTGAAAGGTATTCAAACGGACAAGTATTGCTATTCATTGGCAGAACAGACCTTGCTGAATTAATTCCCTGAATTAAATGTCAGCTTACGAAATATCACACCAATGGTATGATAGCTTCACATTCAGATCAATTTAGATTATCCTCTTGACAAACGTCGCATAGCTGATGTATTAGAATCAGAATTCTAAAATTATAACGGCGAGGGTGAAAATGAAACCTGGGGCCTAATTTGGCGATCAGCATTAAAGAATCTCTTGTAATGACATATACTTGGGCAGGAGAACGGGTATTTGCACACTCTAGAAAGTGAGATGATTGAATAAAGAACTCGTACAATAAAAGTAGAACCTTGAATTAACTTCGGTGGTGGAATATTATGTTATGATAAACATATGTTTTGATGGGTCCTTCTTCTGTTGTGTGTTGGCTACTAAAGTACTACTCTGCCGGCTGAGAATTCATGACATAAAATTGGCCTCCACCTATGCTAGTAAAATGATTATATTACTAATGAGTGGTTGGTTTTTACAAAGGCAATTTTTTCGACCCTGTAAACTAAATCTCACCTCTAGGTTTGGGGTTCTAAAACGTGTGAAGCTCATACAATTTCCCAATTCTTGTGATCTTGTCACACGCATGTTGTATTGAACTTTGCTATATATGATACCTTTCAATTTTTACAGCGTCTATTCAAGGGACAATGTCAAATGCAAAGTTAAGTATTGTTGCTAGAAAAAGTATATACGCGCAGGAGGACATCATGTGAAAGACGTCTCAAATATCTCAATTCAACTGAAATATAAATCAAAATAAACATTTACGATAGCAAACTGTTTAAACGATGTTTTCAAACCATAATTTGCAAACAGAAGTCTATTCATTTGCGATATAACTATAGTACACTTTATGCAAAGAGGTCAGGTTCATGAAACTTGCTGTAAATAGGCTGATGGTAGATTGATGATAGCTTAGTAAATAATAGCACAAGCAGGTGTGTTGTGTATTATAATGGACAGGTGATTTGAAGAAATCAGTTAAAAGTTGTAAGTTCGTCCGATTATTTCTTAGGATTATATTGCTTCTGCAGGAGCTATTTAACATTGGGTTTTAAGTTAAACTTGTGACTTATCCTCATATTAAAAGCCATCACGAATGTTAAAGATAACGGTGGCGAAAAGTGTGGAGTCCTGAAGATTTCCACATGTTAGGAGTGACATTGTTGATGATTACATCCTACTGTTTAAGGTCACTCCAGCAAGTACTACTTGGAAACTTTTGTTAAGTAAAGGGTTTAATTTCGAAGCTCTTTGCCAGGTACTGGTCGTAGCAAACCTGCTCCAGCGCAAGAGCGAATTGTTAAAAAGTGAATAATTTCCTTCCCGGAAGCAGTTGCAGCCGCACTAAATCTGTTGCGAAATGCAGTTTTCAATACTTGTATTACAAAGTAACTTTTGATATATTACTTCGGTCAGACATGGAGATTAAAGTTTCCGAGTTTTCTGTTGCCGACGGCATTCGCTATGGCTACTTAATTTTGAAATGATAAAATGCGGCAAAATCATTGTCAGTATAGAAAGCTGAAACGAGCTTTGCGTAGTCCTTAAACTTCTACTCTTGTTGGGTGCTCGTTATCTCATTTAGCCCTCCATCTGTAGAAGATACTAAATTAAAGAAGACAAAATTCGTTTGAAAGAGTGCAAACGCAATTTCTCATCACTCGAGGACATCTAAAATCCTCTCTTTGAAATAGAATCAGGGATTTGTGACGTCATGCCGTCAATACTTGTTTTTGTGCAAGATTAATGTCAGCTGCCATATGGGTTACCTGGTTCCCTTGGAAACTCGATGATTGCAGAACAGGCAGACTTTGTTGTGGTTTCAATCCAAGATCGCTGTCCGACAGAGATAAATTGCTTTCATTAACACCGATAGTAAAAAGACACAGGGGGTCTGCTCTTTGGTTGTCTTCTTTTGATTATGTGCGAGATAGCATTCAGGATGTGATAGACAACAGAAAACAAGCAGTTTGCGGTCTCCTTTTCAAAATGAGCACAGTACACAAGTCAAAAGAAGGCTTAACCTGTCTGCCGACCTATTGATCCTTAAATAGGACTGGATCTAGAAACGTACAGTACTATTAAAAGGACTTGTCCTCTTGCGCTTCTCACATCAGCACTTGCGCATTCCTACTTACTATACAAACAAGGTGTGGACCTATAAATACCTCAATATGATTGGTCCATTTGTGAACGCATTGTTCTTCATTTCGATGCCACAAATTTCACAAGTGATTTTCTGAATGTGTCAACAAAAGTTGTATCTGCTTCTCCTCCAAAACAAACCCATTTATTTAGACATTATCCTTTCTTTTTATTATGCTCTCTAAATAAAGATTTTAGGATCCGACTTTAATCACAGATTACGCCGATCGCACTGGATTTATTAAGTTCAGTAATTCACTTAGAACTTTGAGACGTTTAAATGCTGAATTGAATTTGAACTGAATTACTGACGCTCATGCTGCCCTTTCCAGTTACTTTTTACTGTTATGTAGATATTAAATAAGATATAAGTTCACTGGAAAATGATTTCCACTAGCGTATTCTCTTAGAGCCAAGTCACAGCAGGCGCAATCTAACTTTTCTAAAATCTAGTGAAGTCTACATAAAGGAACAACAACAACAGCAAGAAGTTAAATTCTAGACTCATTTCGATCAAGAGTGCGCGGTTGAACAGCTTCTCCGTTTCTCTAAATGTGCTACCGGCGCCAGCCATGCTATATTCGTTTCATAGCCATTAAACCATATCAAAACAGACGCTGAAAAGTTGGCATGTCTTGCTTTGCATGACCAGGCTTATCAGTTCCCTTTTGTTCGCCAATCAGGTACCGGTTGGGATTCCTTTATCAAATTAATAGCTTCGTTTTAGGACCATCACGTCAGTTGATACATCACGCATAAGCAGCAACAAACAAACTTAGGCACAAATAATTATGCTATATGGAAGACTAGAACAGGGTAGGTCACATGGTTTCAAAGACATGCTTAGTGCAGTAATTTCTAAAACCCTATAGAGCAGAGTTATCATTTATTAAAGGGCTTCCTCAATCAAATAAACTGGTATCAATATCTTTATCAAAATCATATGCAAAGAGACCATTAAACAAGCAAGTCATTTCGATCAAGAAACGTCTCGCCGATTTTCATCAGTTGAACTACACCAGTACAGATTGTACACTGAGACTATTTGTACAAGCAGAATGGGTCGAATTATCAATACATGGCATGCACGCGTTTTTAATGAACGATCTGAAGACAGAACTTGACAGCATGTGTCCCTTTGCATATTCTTTGAATGTTTAATTTTTATTGTACAATTGCCACTTTCTTGCCTTTCTTTGTCGATTAACCTCCTCAACGTTAGAAATTTGATATTTATGTTTCACTTCGTTTCTTCATTTATCATTTCGCTCACTTCTTTACATTATCATTTTCTGCTAATAGCTGGCGGATGATTAGAATCCAGCTCCCCAAGACCCGCGACTACAAATACGTCCCCATGAATCTGAAGGTGAATCCGGTCAAGTTGGGTGGCAAACCCGCGGAACAGACAACTCGAAGAATCGCTGACATCTAGACAAGTATAATAGCAACACATTTCACACGTCTGACAGCTGGGAATATTTCGTTAATAAACACGTTACCCAAATGAGACAACGCGGTGATGAATTCGCTCATTAAGGCCATATTTCATTCTTCTCTCCCATTGTCACAGAATAGCATGTATTTTCTTTTCTTTAATGTTTACAAGTATTTAATATGGTGCGTCATTAATACTTCTGTCAAACTTTAATTATCTTCAAGAGATAGAAAACTCATTTTTAAGGTGATAACAATCTTCCTTCATCTACACTTTCATCCAATCTTCATGAGGTGTAAACAGTAAACAAAAAGTGCAAATTTCCATAGTACATCACAATCCTTGTGTTGTGTTACGGCGCCCCTGACCAAACTTGTCATTCAAGTTTAAACAACACGAGGGTTAGTAACTTGGCTGTTTAAAAGTTCAATTTAAGGATAATGGCTTTGAACAATTTTATTGGCTGCGTAATCTCAATATGACTGAAACCTTTTATTTTTGCTTGGTTTTTGCTTTTTCATAAATCTGCAGTTCTTACTTAGCATTCAGTCTTTTTGTTTGAAATCTTTATGAATAAAAAAGCTTTCCAATATGATCGTATCAAAGTCCTGGTAAACTCCTAAAGCATACATTATGGCATGTCAGTAGAATTGTTGCGTACATTTCAATTAAATATCACGATATTTTTAGCATGGTATATCAGTAATTTCGATAAGAACTGACGTTCCTTTCAAATATTTTGATTCTTAAAACCCAACAACTTTTTGTACTGTTAATTTAAAATGCCGCCATGAAAATTTGTTTTTCTGGAAGAAAATTTCGTTGCTAAACTACAAAAATAACGACAAAAATGACGGAGCCTTTTATCACAGACCAATTTCTTGTAAACAAGCAGTCAGTTATATAACATTTGGCTTAGGGGTCGCAAAAGATGGATTAAATGGGGGCTACCGAAGCTCTCAATCTTAGAATTTCTATTCATTCTTACGTGTTTTCATTCCAAAATTTACCTTATCAGCAGCTGCATCGCAGTAGCCATACCAACATCTACACCAACTTTCCGACCCTCTGTATATTGTTCCGGTGAGAAAATTCTAAGCGACTGTTTTTGTTGTAAGTTTCCACCGCGGTGTTGCTGTCAAGACATCACCAATATTCTTCATCAGAAATAACGCGCCTATGGTCAGGGTCTTTGTTGTCATTTTTGTTTCAGTTTGATCGTCGTTCTTCTTTTCCCATTCAGTAGCAGGTGGCTAGTAACATGATTTGCAGTGGATTGCAAAGGATGTGTACCAGGAAGCTTTCGGATGGTAGACCATGATCTCTTGCCATACTGTGACAAAGCAGTTGAAGCTAACAGGGAATTCCAGATCTTACTGAGCCCCTTAGACATACTTTCCATCGCTTTCTCACCTTCCTCAGTTGTTTTGTCAGAAAACAGATCTTCTTAAAACATGGCGACATACTATATTACATACATTTCTGAGCTTTCATTAAAAAGGATATGTATGTACTCCACTCTGCATCCCCTTTGGGTATGTCTCGCTGCAGTCTTGTTAACAGTTCAGGAAAGCTGTCGTAGTTGCATGGTATTTGTGCAATACTCTCTACTTGCTAGTGTAGTCTAGTTATCAATGAGCCCTTTTTGGTCAACCATGTCTCTATCGGACACTGCAAAATGTTGAAGATAGCTCATGGTCATGAATGAGACCAACGCGGATAGAGTCCATGCCGCCTTCTACAGCTTCTTCATCTTTCTTGGTTTCTTTGTGTCCCCATTGACTCCTATTGCTGTTTAAGTCACCAATGATGATCTGCGATTTGTTGTGTACTCTTGGAACGAAATATGGGTACTTGAAGTCAGCAGATGATAGTTTATATACAGTTGTTTCTACAAAACCGTTCAGTTCAGCTGTTTTGTTCACGCTTATTAACTTCTGAAATGTGAGTAAATTCTAAATTAAAACGTTTTTTTGACAAAGATTGCACTTCCAATTCGTTGATGTGGTCATTTAGTAACAAGGACCATACCAAATATGGATGTGTGGTTGTTGTTTGGCCCTCCACTAAACTCAGATAGTCAGAAGACATCGCAGGAGAGATTGCAGCAAAATCTAGCCTGGATATGTTGTCTGGCTGTTGAAAACCC
Organism: Carybdea cf. marsupialis auct. non (Linnaeus, 1758); assembly: GCA_010016065.2. Lineage (NCBI taxonomy): Eukaryota > Metazoa > Cnidaria > Cubozoa > Carybdeida > Carybdeidae > Carybdea > Carybdea cf. marsupialis auct. non (Linnaeus, 1758). The sequence goes on from JAAAKL020012602.1 coordinate 12,456, forward strand.
TTTCACATTTGAAGAGATAACTGTCGGACAAGCCTTGTTAGGCCAGACCCAGCCATACGTCTGTCACGCCTATTTCTATGGGCGGCAATAGCTGGTTACGTTTGTGTGTGTGCTCCTAGCCTGATCCTCCAAAATTAAACAGTCATTGCAACATTCGGTGCCGCGAACACAGTAAGCTCGCATTCGATATCATCCTCATTCATATGGCTACAATTGATTTAGATAATGCAATCAGATACAGATATCACAGAGTATAAAATCTGACTCGACGTATTCAGCAAATTCTTGCTGAAAGACCGTTGTGAACACGGGATTAGCAGACCAATAGGGTGGTCTGTAAATAACAATAAATCAAACTTGAGATATCCGGCTTCATCGCGAATTTAGAATGTTCAAAGAAGATTGATGTGATATCGTATGATCACAACAGTCATGATTACTGTGCATATTTTAAGGAACCTTCTAGAGGTGTTAGTTTTGAT
>JAAAKL020012603.1:0-12936 GCA_010016065.2 Carybdea cf. marsupialis auct. non (Linnaeus, 1758)
ACAAGTGGGGGATTTTTTTTGGGGGGGGGGACATGTACCTGCAACCTGTAGTTGGTTTCTCTTTGCTCAAGCAAAGGAGATTGTTAGACATAAACCACTTTTCTTCTTGTACAACAATACCAACTCCTTTACACTGAGCAGAAGCATCATCTCCATTCTTACCAGTATCCTTTTTCTATTCCTGCTCCTGCTCACCCTCCCTATTCGTCAGTAGCTCTAAGCCATACAACATGATACCATATTTTGCCTCCAGTTTGACCACAACAGAAGTACATCCCCAAGATATGAAGGGTAAGCTTACCAAGCACTCTGGGACATGACTTCCCAAAAATAAAGACATAAAACTTCTTATATATAATGACTCAATAATCCACTTGCTGTTCTCTGGAAACTTAAATATGAAAAACATCCAACACTTAGATGAAATGAAGTTAAAACCTTGTAAGCTAAGGAGACAATAACTGACTTAAACCAGACAATGAGTAAGCAAATCATTTAGTTTACATGTAAATAAGCACTGTTTCTTGGACCTTGACTGTTATGAACATCTGTGTCATGTACTATACCAAAAAAAGCATTTCTGGTTCACCAACAGAGCATTGATCCTTCCTCATCGAGTGTCATATTAAAATATCCAAACGTACCCACTTTGACATTGCTGTAGATTGTTGAAATATTATACATGCAGCCATATCCATTAAATACCACTCCATACTAATTTTCATAGGGTCTGATGTACTGTGAATGCTGTCCATTTATTTCTGCCCAAGGCATCATCCTCCACCAATCCAACTCTACTTATGCTGTTCTCTACTGTATTCCTTCAAGTTTTCTTTAGTCTACAAGGGGGTCTTCTCCCAGGAACCTCCATCCTTGAAAACTTTACGAAGAGTTTCCCCTATATATTCTCAACAAATACCTGTACCATCTTCGCCTGAGCAACCTCTTCCAGCCCACATTTCTGTACTCAAGTGCCGATTGCGTCTCAAAAGATGATAACCAGAATGCACCTCAGCACTCTATGGTCACATGTCACTATCATCTGCTGCATACACTGCACACTGTACCACCCTCCATGTTTCCATGTAAAAATATACTCACTATCAGACAATGTATGGATAGCTCTCTTGAATCCCCTACCAAGACTTGGCCACTGCTTTTAAACCATTAGCAAACAGTACTCAATTCCTGAACATTGTGCACATCTAATACAGAACCAGGGCATACAAGAGTCAAATGAGAACCAACTAAATGCTGCCTTGTCTTTTCTGTTTCTATTTTTACTGATATTTTCAAATCCTCTCTTCTCCATAACAGTTTCTCTGTCTCTACATCAACTTTTTCTTCATGTGCTTAACTATGAACACACATCTCTCTCTAAAGTACTTTATCTTCACTGACCAAGAACTAATGAATCCCCCTTGTTGTTCCAGTATTTATTGTTCTGATTGTCAACAAGTGCTCAAGAAGTGCAATTCCATGATATTGTTTCAGGTGGACAATACATGTTTTTGGCAATCAACATGTATGTTGTATTCATGATCTGCACTTGGTAACAGTAGTGAGATGCAGGGTCAGTTCCTTTAACTTCCCTTGTAAAAAATGCTGACTGCTGTCCAATAACAGGCATCAGCTAGTACATGGAACAGATTCAAAATTGAAGAGTGCTAATTCTTTGCCAGCTCTTGCTTGATCTTTTCTCTTACCTAAGAACTGATACACTGACACTGTTATTGAGAATTGCATTATGATTACCTTACAAACAATGACCCTCTTATTCTTCAGTGTAGATGCTATTATTATTTGACTTCCAAAGAAATTCACAGATGAAAATACATGCACAGTCTTGAATAGTTAAAGGCAATCTTAGTCTTCTATACAACAGGGACGATTGATACAGTACTTAGCAAGTACAAAAACATCTAATGTGACTTTTTTCTAAGTTACACATAGCTATTAATATATCACTGAGCACAAAGATAAAGAAGGAACATCTCTTTTGTTTACCACAGTATTGCTGTAGGGGCACAATGCGGCCAATGGTGGTCACAACTGACATGATTAGGTTGCTGGTAAAGTTCAGTGCTTTTCTGGAGCTCCGATACAAAAGCCCTACTAGGGAAACCAGTGGGTATATCATCTGACATTCATAAATCTGAATGACACTACTGGTAGCTTATCAGAACTTGACTTCATATCATCATTGATGCAATGAGTGAATATTTGTGGTAAATTACCTCTGTTGTAAATCAAGAGAGCAAGAGTGTAAAGAAGTGAGACTACTATAGTTACCTGATGTAGTGCACTTAAACCATCCTCGTTTTGTAAGTCACAGCTGAATCCATTTTGGATTAAATATATTACTAAAACAGATGGAAAGGGCTCGTATAAAATAACATGAAAACTGTTGACACCAAGTGATTAACAGGCACCACCTGTTGTAGAAACAATGGGTTTTAAGTAAGATGACAAACATGTATTTGAAAGACAAGATGCTACATGCTGCAGCTATAATGAAACGACATCAGAAAATCATTTATGACCATTATCACACACTGAATCACCAGAAACATATAGTTGACAGTACTAAGGCAGTCTGAATAGATAAACTTCCGAGCTGTAGAACAAAATTGAATTACCTATCACATTTTGTGCATATTGATCAAAGCTCAGGATGTACAGCACTTTCCCATTGGAACCTCATACACTCTGACAATGGGAGAAAACCAAATTTGACAGGAGGAGAAGGTTCAATACTGTTACAAGGTCACAACAACATAGTAACAGTCGCTTAATGCAAAATAATAAAATTTTTGGGAGTAATAAATTACAGTATCTTTCTTTTTTATTACACCCTAACTATTGATGCCTCATCATCGTCAGTGCGACATGTGATTATCAACAATATTGCTAGAAAATACCTTAATAAATGTAAGATGGTTGAAACAGATCAGACTGACACAGACAACAAACATAAAAAAAGATGAAGTTATTCCTTATTTTCAAGAACAGCATATAGTAAATTCCAAATAACAAAAGAAATTCATGTCCCTAAGGATGGTGAGATATTCAACATATGCCTTTTTAACAATATACTCAAATATGAAAAGACTTTACACAAATGGAGATTTATGTCACCAACTGGATTTAGAAGTGTCACCTACACACTCACAACATGTGCTACATACTTTAAAGTTCTACAAAAGTTCCATCAGCATTCATTCCCCACTTTTATGAGCAATATACAGCAATCTGTTACTGATTTGTCCCATGTGCCATGCTGCATTTTTCATAGACCCAGATATTTTAATACTGTTTGATGTACATGGCCAATTCATACTTGCAGCATATTAAATTGATACAAAGTTTTCAGTTTATAGTACACCAAAAAAACTTAAGTTTAAATTTTTGTCTCTGTTCACGAAAGAGATTTTCATGCACAAGGTCTTATACCAGAACTAAGAAATACCCTTTCACAACAGTCCCACCAACAGAACATACATTTTACCTATTCTTGTAGGATATGATAGCTATGGTCCCTTGGTTGTGGCAAGGTGGATTAAGTCTTTATCGCTGATCCTCGCTGAGAACAAGTTAAATCTATGATATCACAACGGATATTGCATGGCTCGTTGCTGTATTAACTTTCAACAAAAGTCGATTAAAGCTCTCAAGCTAGTCTTACTTTATGGAAAAAGACGATCTTCCTCGGCGTTACTGACCCTTGCGTCACCATCATGAACTCTTTGAACTTCACTTTGAATACAAGTGGACATATCTAGAAATGTCTGGCACCTGTTGTTTTGAAGAAAGATATCTCGCTATATGTGGCCATCGATTTTCAGTATTTTTCTGAAAAAGCCATCATAGAGCAACCAAAGAAAGGTCTATTATCAGGCATGAAAGTCTTTGACGACCATAGATACATCGCGGAAGGCACGTATGTCGTTCCCTGGCATTTCGATAGTTTGTACTAAACAGGTGTAAAATGTGATAGCAAGTGTGTTCATGTGCGAGCATAGTATTATGTGCTTATGTGTGTCGTCAATAAATTCCAACAAATCAAATGAGTACATGGCTATCATTATATCCTACCGAGGTTTATAATCAAACTGTTTGCTCTTACACGGGTAGGGTAATAACAAAAACAACATGGCTTAAATCCTTGATCTATATCAATTTTTACCACAAGTTTTGGTTAACAACTGCGTTTGAAACTGAAGCGTTGGACATACGATGGAAAGGTGTCAGGTACTAGTATATCAAGACCTTTTAACGGGTCACATCAACGCATAATAGGGTTGTGGTCGTTTCCTGTGGAAATTACTTGCTGCGAGTTACCGGCTAATGCAGTTTTTCGAGTTCCACGAATTTGTTTTCGGGAACTCTTGGGCCCTGGGGCCATTTTCGGCCTTTCCTTCGAATTGCTATTTACCGAAAGCTTTAAGTCTACAAGATGGAAACTGACGACAAAAAACCAACGAACGGTAGTGATGCAGTGAGAACATGAAATGTTTTGTTAGAAAAGAGCTGATTCGAAGTAGGAAATGGCTCCACCTGTTGTTATCTCCCAACATAACACAGTGAATGTCAAAGTGACAACTTCGATCTCGACCATCTATCAATCACAATATCACAGACTTTCCTTAGCAAAACCTTAATATGTAGAGATATGGCTGACAATACGGTACGGGAAGGAAAACAATCTAAAGTAATGGGTGTGCTCTGAGTGTCCATTACTGCTTCCGATCGATCAACTGATGACTCACTTGTCACCAACTTCGAAAGGTGAAACTCGTGTCGCAATGTACGTAACTTAGGCCTACCTTCTTCGGCATCATTCCTTGCTGCAGCTTCTATCAAAGTTATGTTTGGTTGAAACCTTATGTTTCTTCCCTTATGTTTATTAACTTGTGGTGGGAAGTATTCTTCCGTGATCACCCTTTTCTCATATCGTAACAGTTGGGACAATCGACGTTCCTTTGCTCTCTCGAGACGTGCTTGCGCTGAAAGCTTCTCAAGGTCCGGGATTTCTGATACCAGTTCGTGGTGCTCATCCACAACTTCATCCATAACTAATAACAGCTGGGGATGACACTAAAGACACCCTCATAAGCTGATCAGGCATCGTCCTTCTGAATCCTCAAGAAATACACACCTCCACGTGAGGTTTCATACTGGAAGAAATCATCCACTTGTTGCAATGACAGCGCGTCAGGTGTTTATAGCATCTGTTTATTTCTCAGCATAGAAATATATCTAAATCCTGTTACCGTTAACAAAGCTTGCCTATCTGTTTTACTCCGCCTTATCATATGAGACGATAACCTTGAACCTCAGGATTCTTTTTCTTTACAAAGTAAACTATCTCGCCATTTCATCTGACTCCAGAATAACTCAAAGAAAGCCAATAAAATTCACATCGAAATTGGTGCGGTCAACGCATGCGTTCTTCATGCTTGGCGTTCGTCAACACAACGGTGATGTCACTTTCCGACGAAGCCACCCAACAATACAAAAACATATTGGACACATCAAGGATACAAAATTTCTCTAGTTGTCCGTAGGGTCTTATTAAGTCAGCTCTTGATGACTCGCTGATTCTAAACCATGGGTTTAACTGGGAGTATGTGCTCACTGAATTACAGAGAAATTTGCGAAACATAGCACAATCATTTGTACCTCTCACATACTTTTCCCAGAAATACCACCATCCCATGCCCGTGAGGCTACCAGGCCTCTCAAACGCAGGTACAATCTGACAAGTGGCTGGAGTTCGTCTCCCTGGCATGACATTGTGGACCCGTTGACTGCGGTCAGAAAAAAATTAAATAAGCTTTCTGGAGCCAACCAAAGTGTGATTAAATGAGTATTTCTTAACCTCGCTTGGGGTATCGTTGAAATTTTTATGGGGTGGTGCAGCAGTGTTCATCGACTGCGTAATAATCCGTGATCCTTATCAAAAACAGGGATATACTTATCTAAGTTGATCGTCTCTGCTGATGATGAGGCAACAGCCGTATCGGGAAAGCATTCGTTAAACAGGTTGATCAGAATCTTCCGCCAAATCGATGCCAAAATGTCCACCTTTCTTTGAAACTTGAATCAGAGGATCTCAGAGACGATGATTAAACACGTGAGGAATTGGTGTGTTTAAAGTCGGGCCCAGCGAGAAGTTAGGCTTACAAATCATCTTAAATCTTCATGTTCTACTGTAAGATGTCAACAGCTTATTCAAAATTGTTAGAAAGGGCCGTACTCAGTTAAGTGTTACGCAAAACGTCATTTTCGATTAATGTAGTTATAGAAACGAAATCCCTTAACAGACACTTTACAGAAAATGACATGCTCACGACACTTTGCAACACTGATTTCCAAATGCTTTTTGTAGGAAAAACAAGCAAACGGTGGCCATTGATTTGGATATAAGCATTAACAATAATTCCAACCAGCTCACTCCTTTCCAATTTGTCCTTCCAGTCAAGTTTTATCACAACACGAGTGTCGGATCATGCGGGGTGGAGTTGGGTGTTTTCTGCATAAGAGCATCCTTCAGTAAGAAAAGATTTTGCCTCTAGCTAGGATAAAAGCTCTTGGCAGCAGAATAGCTAGAATAGAAAATCAGCCTGTGTGGCTGCGTGCTGGAATACACTAGGACTAAATCGTCACAACTCAGTTGCTTTTGTTTCTAGTCACTTCGAGAGTTGTTCGCTTGACGTCTATTAAGGTTGTTAGTTCCTCTCTGTTTGAATCAGTGAAATGTCTTATTATCAGCAATTTTCCTCTTCGTTTCGCAGGTAAGTTTCACATGCAGCATATGCTTAGACATATCATATATCAGTATCATTTGTAGAAATGCTAAACTGTTAATGTCAAAATCAGCACGCTTTTTATTTCTTATAAAGTTATATTGATATAGAGAAATCATGGAATATTAACTTAGCAAGACAAGTTGTGTTGCTTTGGTCTCTGTCTCAACAACTCAAGGGATAGATCCATGTACATATCATATTGTTGATTCGTTTATTTGCATTTTGATGATGATTTGATAGATTCCGCATTCGTAGTTTAAGTTTTGTTATTGTCCGGTTTTAAAAACGTACTGCTTATTCTGGCTTGTTTGTATTCCCTCCAGAATAAAATCAGGTTAACAGCACGATAATCTGTAATTCGGGCAGTTGAAGGTTTGCTATAGTATACAGTTGTAGAAATAAGGAGGGGGGGAGGGCAAACTTATGCCAAGGACTCCTGAACGATTAAATCAAGGGTAGGACAGGCATCTCAGTGGGGAGACGTACTAGAATAAAAAACATAGAGAACATTTTGAGAAGAAAAGCATCTCTGTCCGTTAAGCCAACCTCCAAGAATGATAAGTTATAATTTTCCACATTTCTTGAAAAATTCAGTCAGGTGGAAAATGAATAATGTTCAAATGATGTTCAAAGAAGTTTGAACAGTCTAAATGCATTACGATAATATCTGTGAGCATCCTCTTAGCTTGGTGAGATCGAAAATACAACCAGATTCGGTTTCTAAAATACTGTAAGGAGAGGATTGCTACAATATACTACAAAAGATGCAGCAACTGTCGAAGAGATTATTGAGATAAGTTTTCGCGTGGAAGGACAACGAGAAGAAGGAGAAGTAAGAACAAAAACGTAAGAAGATGACAAGGGGATAAGAGAGTGGGAAATCGTTACTGATGAACGACCTTAAGTTAAGGTACTGACAGTAGGATGAAGCAAATGTCTATATATTGTAACATTGAGCGAAAAAAGATTATTATCATCTTTGAATTTATGGTACCTTAGAAGGAGAAAACCAAAAAAGGAGAAGAAGGAAAGAACAAGAAGAGTAGAGAACTTAATATATCAGCGGGCAGATGAAGACTGGGCTGGAAATTTCATTTGGCTGTGTAATACCGCGGATCTGCTAGAAAAAGTAGTGGTAAGTCAACTAGGTATGCTTCTCAATCTTCCATCCAAACTCATACTTCAACCTAAAAGAGAAATCTGAGCATGCCTTCTTCTTCATCTGGCTATAAGGAACTCATGGCACGTTGCTTGAAAGAAGCTAGTGAAAGTCAGACTACACAATGCAAGAACATATATAAATGCAAAAGTGTCTAACACTATAATGGAGTACAGGTTGCAGCAAAGAGAATCAATCTGCAATTCAAAGAAGCCTCCTACAGGCAACCCGGGAATCTCTTATTGACGAAGGAGAGACAGTAGGCGAATTCTACAGGTTGTGAGCGTATATGCAGACATGGGGAAAGATCAGACCAGCTCTTGATAACCTGAATGAAATTGGAAACGGAATGAATAAAGACGTTTTGACTGCGATTGAAACATAGAAAATGCTGCTTAGGACCTACTTCCCTGTTTATTTTCTTAACACTAGAATATCAACATAAAAGCTAGGTACTGCTGCGTCATTTAAAGTAACCCACTGCAAAGGAAAAGTTCCATTTTGTCGATTTGTTTCGTGCGGGAAAGTCTCAGTCAAAGATTTCTCCTTCAAAGATTCACCGTGTCTAGCGTCTAATCTCTGAAATCCTGTCACCTTATGATTAAGCTTCTTTTAGATTATTTGTGGTATTGCCTTCGATAGTCCACGTTTTTTACGTATTGCAATTGTATAGTATAAGATGCATTTATTCTACGTATTACTGGTTTTGGTTCTATTTTGTCAATGATAACGGAGCACGGTGTCTCAAGATATAACATAAATTTCCATGCTACGATCACTGCCAGTTTTAGGGGGTGCTGACTGTGCCGCGGCACATGGCCCCTCACCTAAGATGGAAATTTAATTGGGGGCCCGCGCAGCTCATTGAAGAAAAAAATGACACTGAAGGGCCGCCAAACCACTTTATTGCACAAGGTCCCCTATAGCCAAAAACCGGCAGTGGCTACGATAGTGTAGCTACAGTTATCCACTTGCTACGCACATGGTTGCTGGCTTATTTACAAGTGACATCATCGACCATTGCATGTTTTGAACCTCTTGTACCAGTGTTTGCCATCAGTTGCCAAAGAGTTGTATTTCTACATTCATGACGGACGGGCACTTCCATTTCGGTAATTCTATGTGCGTTTAAGGCGACAGAACTTGTATTTTACTCTGTTGTACGCAGTGATCATTGCCAGGAGTTGACATACATAAATATCCAGCTTGGTACCTGCTGGCACTTTCTTCATTAACAATACTGCTCAAGATTGCTGATTATTTAACCCTTCGTTGTGTACACTTTATATTAACAGTTGCTTATATAAGTAAAAAGTTAAGTGTTGTACCTCTTTTTTGTTTCGAAAAGAAATATGAAAATACAAAATTCAATGTATTAACAAAAAATTGCTAGCCTTAATATAACACAGCATATTATTGTCTCAGTATGAATCCTTGATCTGAACACTTCAAAATGATAAAAGCTTGACCAGAAATCAATGGATCGTCACTCTTTCTGTATTTTAACCAGAAATTATTATATAACCAGTAGCATTGTCTCTGTTTTAACTTCAACTTCTAAATTGCACCAAACTATGAGTTAGCTTAAGGCTTTACTTGACGGTGAAAGGTATCATTTCAGGGCATCTATGCTTTGTAGATGCCATTATTTATTGCCTTTATCGACCTCACCAAGGCACTTGACCTCGTGAGTATAAGTCGTTCCGTCCTTCTTTTGAAAAAGATTGGGTGGCCCCAAAGCTTCTCAGCATGATTGCCTCTATCCATGATGGAATGCAGGACACAGCAAGCTATGGTGGTGCATTATAAGGGCCGTTTAAGTCCTTAAGCGGGGTGAGACAAGGATGTAACTATGCAACAATTCTATTCGGCATCGTTTTCGCCATGCTGCTAAACATTGCCTTTCGACACTCTGATGAAGAATGATGCCTATACACAAGACGTAGCATGAAATTATTTCACTTGAAGTCGCTGAGGGTCAAACTAATGTCAAGACCGTTCTGCTAAAAGAGTTGCTGTTTCTTGATGATGCAGCTGTCATTGAGCACAAACTCTAATCTGTGGTTTAGCTGATGCTTTCAAGGCTTATAATCAATATCAAGAAGACCAATTTCATGGGTTAAGGGTTCCCTGTTGAAACATCAATCACTATAAAGAAATTACTTGAAGCCACTAACACAGTCACTTACCTTGGCTCCATTGTGATCAGCAATCCGTTCCTACACTCAGTAACTGATAAATGCATTGCCAAAGCTGCTTCCATCATTCAGGTCAACTAAGGTCAAAGTATAGGAGGCGTTAGTCCTCAGCATTGTGCTTTATGGCAGGAGAATTTCCACGAAAGCTTTTATCTTCACTTCAAGGATACATGCAAGTATTTTATAAAACTCAGCTGAATGAGCTAGGACGTGGCATAACAAAATGACGTGAAAGAAAGTGGGACTGAAAACGCTTGGTGTGGTTTCTTCTGGTGAATTCTTCGTATAAATGGAATCCGACGACAGAGATGATTCCTGACAAGTAGAAGCATTCTTTATTTTCCTTCTCTTTTCATTGAGTGTCAACGAGGAGTAAGCAAGTTAGCAACAAACATGAATGCCTGTTCAGACACTTTTGCTCTTACTGACATGTACAAAACAAAGGCAATGTATCTGTTAAGATATTTTACAAAGGTCTGCAATTTTCAAGGACTTTGGTAAACATTTTATCTGAATCAACCATGTTCCCAATTTTACGTACAAAGGGGAGGGACAGCAGGGGCAATAACCACTGGAACGTTTATAAGAGATCATTGTTACGGACTTCTTGTTACACGTCTATCACATATTTAGAGCCTGTAGGATCAGCTCCAACTTGACGATGTCTCTTAATGCCCTTCCTAAGATCCTTCCATTTTCAATTTCCCGGGGTTGGAGTGCTACACAATCCTAGGTGATGCTACTACAAAGAGGATAAGGCTGCTGTACAGTGAGGAGTAGGAATAGTAGCAATATACAGTAAAGAACATCAGGCACTAATACCAGAATACCAGCCACTATTTTTACATAAAAAGATAAGAAGCCACAGATGGAACAGTAGTAAGAATAGACTTAATTTTTAGAATTTCGTATTGCCGAATATTTTTAAGAAAGGAGGCAAATATCAGTGGCAAAAATTGTGAAATTAAAAATACAGTTGTAGGTTGAAATAACAGATTGAGAAGTTTCTCTTATGCTGATTAGAATCCAACAACACACATTCATTTTTCTCCAATAGTTCTTCTCAAATTCATTTCTTCTGACTTCTTTCTCTTCTTCTTCGTTCTTGACACTCATCTGCAAAATCTTTGCAGAACCATTTTTGTTTTCGCTCTTTCCATCTTAATGTTCCAGGCCTTTGATCAAAATCGGACAGTTGTGGCATTTTTGTAATGATGGAGAGAAATGGCACACAGTTTGAGATTTAAAATATACTCATCTACATGGTAAATGATATTTGAAGAATCAAAGTGCATTGTTATTACAACACTAAATATAGCAAGTGCAAATCAGAAGCATCAGAGCAGTCAAATTTTCTTTTTGCATCGTCAGTAGCAGTGATATGAGTAAATAGATTAAGCATTTTGATGCATTTCTGATAGTTCGGAGGCTTTTCTACTCGAAAACGTCTTCAGTAATACAACCCTTCTATTGCACTGAATAGTACGCAATTTGCCAAGTATAGATTGCCTCTTAGACAAAGCTCAATTTTACAAAAACTATTTTGGATACTTTAGTGTTTTTTAAGGCTCCCTTTCTGCTACCCAACAAACATTTGATTAGCTTAAAAATGGCGAAAATACATAAAATTTTTGATAATGGGTTTGTGGTCGAGGAATTTTTCCCCTTGTTGATACTTTGCTTTAGTTCTCTAATGAACAAAGCGCTTTAACCTGCATCTTCTCTCCGCTAGCGTTAGCATCTTACCATTGTCTTAGGTTGCTGGATATTGTCCACGTATAATAATAGCGTTTTGTACTTGGTTTGGTTTTTTTGTATTGTGTTTCTTGAATATAGGTAATAAGTGGCAGCTCGTACAAGCAACATAGAACACAGAAAAACGCAAATAACACTTTGTAAACTACTTCGATTCTTCAACATTTTCTGAATCACCACCTTTCAGAATGCACTAACGATCTCAATCTGCAATATCGTTACGATGATGATGATGATGGTGATGATGATGATGATGATGATGATGATGATGATGATGATGTTGGTGAGTGTGGCTGCCTCTCAAGACGTACTTCCTGATTGAGAGGAGTTTGGTGCTCTCCAGATAAATATTCATCAAAAACGACTCAAACAACAAATTTCAGACTTACGAAATAGAGCTTTCTATTCGACTCTCCTTTAGATATCACACGTGCAACAGTATAGATAGATATCACACGTGCAACAGTCCGTTAAGATAGTTATCCAATACAAAGTAACATAGAACTATTAATACAACGTAAGAAAGACGAATACAACGATAAAATTGCGACAGTAACAAACGATGATAAGAAATGCTAACCTATCGATTGGAGATTTTACAACTCTTGAGTTTAGCTCTTACAAAACTGATTAATGTTGACTTTTATTTCTCTTTTAAACCTACGAAAGACACAGGGGGCTGAAGCGTTCGCAATTCACTGTATATCCCGGTGACAGTGTGGATGACAGACATGATGCTATTGAAGCAGTGGCGTAGCCAAGTCATCTTTGTTGGGTATGCTAATTATTAGAATTTTTTAGGGCATGTTCCATGAAAAGATTTACCGGTGTCTGGCACTCCCCCCTCAGGGAATCCGGGATGCATCCAGAGGATATTTTCCAATTTTGTCTATTTTGTAACCCAGAAACACACATTTCAAGCTCCTTGTGGGAAGTTCTTATTTAAGATTTTTCTATTTTAAGATTTTACTTAAACCAGGGTATGCTGCTTTACTTTGATGTCCTCTCCTAG
>JAAAKL020012604.1:0-12936 GCA_010016065.2 Carybdea cf. marsupialis auct. non (Linnaeus, 1758)
CCACTCGTTGTACTGAATCTCTGCATGACTTTTCTGATTCTATTCCCAAAAGAAACAGAAATTTCTACGCTAATAGTTTCTTCCCTAGGACTACCAAGATCTGGAACTCTCTGTCTTCAGACTGCTTTCCTCTTACTTATGATCTTGACACTTTTAAATGTAATGTTAATCGCCATCTTCTTGGAAATATTTAGCATTTTTTGTCTTAACCTACATCTATTTTTTTGTTTCCTTTTTTTTCTACTCCTTTCTAAGTAACTCAATACCTTGAAGTGGCAACTCTGCCTTGTATTGAGTGAAGGATTAAAAAAACAACAACAACAACAAAGATACCTTGCTATATTTCTAACTAAAGTCTGTCTAAAATGTCTCTTGATTAGTTTCGATAGAATTGTCTTGACGTGTATCGAAAAGCTTCAACAAAATGAAATCTGCCATTTCTTTTATTTACACTTTTCGTTATTGTCTATTTTCTAATTTGAACTGTATTTTGTCAGGTTAAGCATGCATCATATTGGCATATGTTAGTATATTTTAAGAGTTCATGTATGTTAAGAGTGTTCACAATTTCATCTTATGTAGGGAGCCAAGCAGAAAAAATGAGGAAATGGAATCGCAAGGTATAGAGATTTTCCTTTCAAGTCTGTGAAACATGTTGTGAGATTCCTGTAGCCTGATCAACCTCGGGTCATGACGATCTTCGGTTTTTAAATTATGTGTGAAGATTTATTAATGCACATTGATATTTTTATTACCCCAGTTCAGGTCGTCCGATCTAATCGCAACTTGTCACGCCTTACCTCATCCCATCTTTTCCAATCTTAGCGGAGTTCTTTTGTTCCATCTTTTCATTGCATGGTACCACATTCGATGTTCGACTGCTAATCTCTTGTTACCTCGTCGGATTGTATTTCTCCTGTTTTCCTCTCATTTTGTATGCGTCTTCTTCTATCTTTTCGTATCTTTTAGGGGTCGAAATAACGTCCGGACGTCGGATATTTCCGATCATTTTGAGCAATCGTCTGGTCAAGTCGACTCTCAAACTGCCAAAACGTCCGATCAGAAATTTACACTAGATTTTGAAATAGCTGGTGTCCCCAAGGGGTAATAAGTAGTCTTGAAAAACGTCCGTTGACAGAAATTATCCTTATTTCGACCCCTGTCTTTTCATATTTCCTCTTCATTTTTCTACCCTTCTTTTCCCTTCAATTTTGTTTTCTTCTGTTCTTTCAGTTATTGTTACTCAGATCATTTTTTTAATGTACATGTTATTTCTATATGCATTACTCAGTGCAGTTTTTTGAAATGATACTACGGTAATAGGAAATGTGTCACCACACAATTGTGACGTGTGTTCTACCGAATAGGCTGGGTGAACTCCTTTGATAACATGCCATTTCTCTAGTGACCCCATTAGCTCCCAGCCCTCCGCCGGTAGACATCGACATCCACCTAATTCTTGAGTTAGCCCCTCTCTTTTGATCTTAGACCTAGACAGGTATTAACTCAATGCGTGGCCTCTATTTTGAGTATGACCGGTTTTTGTTATTTATTGTCACCCCTGTACTTGGATGCATGCATGAGTTGATCACTCTGTGACGTCACTCAATGACGTTGTAAAGGTGTTTGCAAAGCTAAAAATGAGGGGCATTTCTAATCGTTGTAGGGAATGGCCGCACCGTTAGTTTTGTTATAAGAACCTATGACTACCTTTGTTGTATTCCATTGTATTTAGTAATTTGCATTTATGTTACTTTTATAGTCGAGGTTTTGTTTATGGATATGTATCGTAGTCCGTCAATGGTGTTGCCAAAAGTTTTCTTTTTATCCTTTTCTCCTGAGCATATTGATGAGTTGGTACTATATTCCATTTCAGAAAATATACGAGAAAAGGGTAGAAAGAAGAGAGCGAAGGAAAGTACATCAGATGATAATGGTAACAAAGGTACGTTGATTAGTACAGTTTAGTGCGGTAAAGAATCGTTTGGAAATAGCAACATCGACCTACAAGCACTTGCCTTTTAAAATTTTGTAATAATAAATTGAAGTTGCAATCAGTGGCTCATCGGCTGTAAGGGATCACATAGTAATGGTATGTGCACAATAATTGTTGATTAACAATTATTGATCAATTTTCATCAACCTCTTTCGACAGAAGGGCGTTCTATAGAGAGCATTTGAGCACTGATCCCGGCCTCCTTGTGCTTACATCATCGATATAGGCTCCTTAATATTTACACTACAGAAGTGTCATCAGTGACACGACGACAGCGGAGATAATCTGCCCCAACAATTTCATTACCTTCCTATTGCCGCTTCCATCGAATATTGGTTATCGTGGCCGTCATTTTTACAAATCTACTGCATTGGATTTTGAGTAAAGATGCTCGGACGTATCGTACTTTATCATTTAAGCTTAAAACTCAGTGTTGGTCGCATTGTAATTTTATTAATAAAACTCCTACTTTAAGGCCCTTCTCTATTGGAATAATCTCATCCACCTCTTCTTAGCAGAATACAGTACAGCAGACGTACTCGAAGACCAATGTTTCCAAACGTTTCAAGTATCTTCTGTAACATATTTTCTGAAATAGCAATTAAAAACGTGACTTTATATAAACTGAATAAATGTGAACCCTAGTCTTAACACACCAAAAGTCGTAACCCTGGGCTTTGGCTCGTGCCTCATTACGTCTGAACTGAATTCATCTTGTCATTATATTGTCTCTACATATTCAGAACTGTTTGAAGGCAGTAATTTTTTGCTAGCTAAGTATCTATGTAGTATTCGTGTTGCCGCAAGTTCATGCTATTTGTACACCGCTTATAATGACCCCAATTTTACACATTTTATCGTAATTATATTCAGCGTTTTAACTTGGTGTACGTTAGCATTTCCTGTGTATTTGTTCCCAATGATAGATGATGAATTGAAACCAAGGAGTAAGAAGAAAAGAACCCAGAAAGCTGCTTCGTCTGATACCAGAGACGACTCAGGTACTCTGTCAGCTGGCGCTCTGCTCTAATATGAGTTTCTCCATTTTTCTGTTCCATCATTTCCTTAAACAGACTCCCCAAAATACCAATCTACCCAAATCATAGAAACAGTAAGGTTTCCCAATTTGATTTGCTATTGGCTGTGAGGAATTATTATTCATTAATCCCATAAGATGACAAGTTGGGAATCCCCTGAGTCTCGATGAACCATTATCAATTTTGAATCGATGCTGGCCTTTTACTGTCATATTAAATGGATTCCATAAAAGGAGCAACTGATATTTCGTTGCATTTCAGTACCTCTTCCATAGTCGAGTGTCGGTCTATTTGCAAGTATATTCCAATAGCATCTAAAGGAAATCAATAGGAAATTTAGTTATTTGTCTCACTGTTGCAGAGGTTTGACCAATAATGTTGCCAGTAACTGAAAGTGATTCTTCCTGAGAAAAACCAAGTCTGGATCAAAATGCACAGTGTAAACTGAAGAGAAATATTTGTTCATGAAACCTGTATATTTTATCGAAAAGAATCAAGTCGTATCGCATGCAGTAAATAGAGGTGTTTGAGAAGTTTGCCCTTTTTCAGGGCAAGAAAAACTTGACCCACAAGCAATTTCTTCTCCTTAAGACGATGGATGACGATTGAACGGAACCAGATGCTCCTCTAAAAATAGGCCTTCTTAGTTACCTATGAAACATTTTACTCACAAAAATGTTTATTACTATGTTGCCAAGTTGGCCGTGGGGTTTACCTTCTGCGGTATAGATATAACAGACAGACAAAGAATCGCTCAAAACAAGATGGAAAAATTCACGAAGTGTGATCCACAATTCCTATTGACAAGTAATCATCATAAAAAAATGAAGTAGTCATTAAATAAGTTCCAATATATAGTTTTAAGTCACAACTGCTTTTCTTGATTGACTGATTTTAGGATCCTCGAGTCACTATTGCTTCATGTTCTATTTGACAACAGCGTAACAACGATCCGTAACACCATACACGTCACGTCCTGCTTGAAATGGAACACGAGGCCGTACTACGTCTCGACCCCAAGTTCTGGAGAGCGACTCCTCTGAAATATAAACGACAATTACTGGAAGCCCGACGACGAGTCTTCTTCCTTCCACCGATCTCTTTCAACGTATAGTTTCTGTTTTTATATGTCGAATGGAACTCCTTATTAGGGACGATTCAGCGCATCTCCCAGCTATTTCAGGAGGCCTCTCCTAACACGGAAGATAGTTCCATCGTTTCATTCTGAGTACTGCAAGCATTAACATGATCTAAGCCCTGACACGATTAAAATGCCCACGTCCTATTTTACATGGTACTTTCTTACAATTGATAACGTACTAAAATTCCAATTTTTCGAGAATATGTGGAGATGAAGAAAGGATCACTTGGTGGTTTTTTTGGCTCTGTTTGGGCCTGGGAAATGTATCTTATAATACTTTTTAGTGACACTAAGTGTAAATCTATCAAGGCTTTTTTGTCATGTTCGTGGGCCAACGCTGTGGGGGGAGGGCACTTCAGGCAAGAGCTGGCCACCCCCGAATAATCTTCCAAAGTACAATTAGGTTCTTAACGCATACAAAATATCCAGACGTTGCTTGTGAAGACAATGAATGTTCATGAGAGTTTATATTTGTTTAGTCGCCATCCAAAGCTGGTGCAGAATTCGTTCTTGATTGTAATCAGCCAAGTGCCCACCGCACGTAAGTCAACGGCAGTGAAAAAAGTGACTTTATTACTTATTTACGAAAATTAATAGTATGGTAACGGTATTGCGCAGACTCTCTATTGAGAGGAGGATAGGCAGCACTTCAAAGCCAAATATGGAAGGGGAGTTTATTAGCTTACTAGCTACCTACTTTCTGTTACCCTTATTTCAGCGCTCCACGATATCCTACAATCAGTTGATGTCCACGTGTGCCTAGCTATAACGGATTAGATGGTTCTTCTTATTTCAGGCATTATCACTGTGTTTCTTTTTGGTATGACATGCTTGTTTCTGTCTGTCTTCCTTTATACCTCTTGTAACGAGTAAGGTTTCTTATGAGCGTCTCTGCCATAGATTCAGGCCAGACAGTTACAGTACAGATAACAAAGGAAAGGCTTTCTAGTCCATGAAAGTCAAGCCTAGACAGGTTTGCCAATGAGTGAGCACGTTTGAGTGAGAAATTAACGTAATTCTTACCTTAACATTGAAAATGTTCCTCTGTCGATAGCTGATCGCAGACTGAGCCTCACTTGGGTGCTCCACTGTAATTTCTATAGATATGAATTGTGAGGTACTGGGGTTTAACTGATTATACATCAACTTTACGGTTGCTACTGTGAGTCTATTCATTATGCCATAGGTTGTTATAACTATTTAATACTACTCTGTAATCAACATGAATTTAAGATACTCAGATGCTGTGCATGCTGTTCAGGAACTCCCAGGTATGATAATATTCAAATCAAATCATAATGATCTGTTATTTTGTACTCTACTTTAGGGGAAGACGCCGAGCAGACCAAGAAAAAAAGGAAGAGAAACGAGGAAAATCGTCAGGAAGACGAAAATCGTCACGAAGACGAAAATCATCACAAAGACGAAAATCATCACAAAGACGAAAATCATCACAAAAAAGATAGTGAAGGCAAGTCATCTATTACGTTCTGTAATAAGGACCAAAAACATAATAAGAAAATAGACAGTTTTTAATTTGGTGATACATTAGGTTTCTTAAGCCATAGATTTCCAGCTTCTACCTTTGTCTGAACTAATTTTGTAAGATTAGTATCATTGCGCCGATTGGCGATGTCAAGTGTACCATGTAGATTGTTCGAGAGCAATAATGTATGTGAATAATGACTGTACGGAAAGATCAGCTATTTAATGTGGATTGCAGCCCAAACATCTGTAAATAATACTATCAATATTGTTCTTCTTGTAGAGTCGCCTGTTACTTCTGACAAAACGACTTCTGGTGATGCAGAAATAATTCGGGAGCATAAAGTGGTGGAGAAACCTGTAAAGCGGAAAAACAAGAAAAGAGTCTTTAAATCAAAAACATTTGTCAACGGAGAAGGATATATGGGTAGGTTTGGTAGAAGCTACATAATTCAGTCCTGTAATCATCTACCGGGATATTGATAACGAGGACTGTTCCAAAGCCCTTCCATAATGACCTCGTTCCTCGTGCCGGTAGACAGCGTGTCGTTGTTTGGCTCCACTTCTCCGTGATCTTGACCATTGGGAGGAGAGGGGCTTGATATGCATTTCGGCGACAGTCACATATGTCTTGCGTCAATGCAGAGCTTAATGTCTTCTATAGCCGCCCCCAGGATAAGAACTATTTCGAAATGAACGTCATCTAGGAACCAACAAACATTTTGTACTCGCCAACCAGCTAGACAAGGCACCCTTATTAGACTAGCTCAATCAATGTCTCTTTCACTAACCTTGTTTAATTTCCCTTCTCTTCAAGAGCAATAGGCTAGTCACTGGAACATTTAGCCAGCAAAACCACAAGTGGTAGAACGAACACTAGGTAATATTTCTTTCAAATGCTGCTGTACCTCCCCCTATCTGTTTGAAAGTTTTTATAAAACCGCTCTGTACATAATCATGCATTCGAGACTTTTGACATAACTGTTCTTTATCAAGGACTGCCGGCATACAGATGGATGAAACGTAGCATAATAAGTCGTAACTTAACGCAGTATTGTTGGTCCTGGAGAGGTTTCTCCTCTTGAGGAATGTTCGTCTTTGCGGCTGCTTAATCTCTCCTTTTCTTCTGACCTATGTTGGGATTCTTACATTGATCCCATTGCCAAGTCTACTTCTAGAAGAATTGGTTCGCTCTTTCGTGCCAAATCTTACCTCACTACCGAGGCCATTCTGTATTTTTTCAAGTCCACTATTCGACCCTGCATGGAGTACTGTAGCCATGTTTGGGGAGGAGCTCCTACCTCCCATCTAGAGGTGCTTGATTGGGTCCGGAGACGTGTCTGCAACTTGGTCGGCCCAACTCTTGCTTCCACCCTTCGACCTCTATCTCCATATCAATTATTTGTAACCTTAACTAATGGTATAGGATTCTCAAGCCAACTTGTCATTATCAAATCTCTTTACTCCAGTACCGTGGTCCTCCTAGTGCCTATGCCAACCTCCCGGCAATTTTTTACAGCTTGTTTTCATACCGCAAGTACTGTATACTACCCTTACTAATAAGAGCTATCATGTGCTGTTATTATATAGTTGGAAGTGTATGGGAGAGTTTATGAGAGAAGCAATTGTTTTAAAATTAAAGCTATAAAAAGACTAAACAAGATTCACGAAGGTTGGCATCTAAACTATATCTCACCACGAATTCACTGATTTTCAAAATGTCAAATGTTTAATGTATGCGCAAATACCTTATAGGAATTGCAGGTGCTTTTTAAGGCACTTATTCGCATTGTCAATAGTGACGTCACTTTCAACTTTTCTTCGTTGTTCTTCAGTGAGATCGTTTTAATATGAACGGAAAAAATAGAATCCATTACTAAATCAGCGAAAAATGCCTAACTTTCATTTTAAAGTGGCCATTATGGCAATCAAATTAATATAAGCTGTTATGCATGAACCGAAAGGATATTTGATTGACCCCTGTTTTTTCATGTTACGAAATTATTTTAAGGAATACATGCACACATCTTGTAGACATGGGTTCTTAGTTACCCATAGGACCTAAGCATATTCATGCAACGACGTTTCAAACTACGTCCGTAGTTCTGGCTATCATCATGTTGTTACTCCACCAAGAAATAAAGGTGTTGAACGTTTATGTAGAATTCTTGCACGTAAGAATTTATTCCCCCATCGAATGTTAATGTATATGTGTTTTATGTTTTTTGTGATCTCACGCAGTGGTTCTTGATACCCCATGCGCTAAAAGTTTAATGTTGGTCACCAGATATCTTCTCGCAAGGCGGCAAGATGCTCCGTTAATTTTTTGCCAGCTTTGTATCTATTTAGTATTCGTGTTGCCGCAATTTCATGTTATTTGTACACCGTTTTATTTCTTCCTCGATAATGACCCCAATTTTACACATTTTATCATAATCACATTCAACTAGGTGTTTATTTCTGCCCTTGCTTAATGCACAATTCGATTTCAGCTGCGACGAACATCAATTATGTTTAACTGCTGGAGTATCTTTAAAATATATACTCACTATCTTCTTGTCTGTCGTAGTTACCGAGAAAGTCTATGAAAGTGAGTCAGGCAGCGAAGAAGACGAGTCTGGACAAGCGGCTAAGCCAGAGCCTCCGAAAGTTGAAGAGACTAAGATTGTACAGAAGACGGAGAAAACTGAACCACCGAAGACGAAGACACAGGCAAATCTTATGAGCTTCTTCCGCAAGAAGTAGAGAAGTGAGAGCCTGGGAACGAGTTAGTTATGCAAGTAGCATTGGGCTTCCATGCTACCATTACGCAATTTTTGGAACAGTACGAAACGTGGAATGGGGATGCGAGTTACATTTATTGTCGCTGCTATATGAGTTTTATGCGGTATCCTCTACTTTCATAAATCAATGAAGTTGATTTTAATCATTTATACACTAAATATTTCAAAGGGACACCCACGCATATTTCTAAGTTCCTAGAGAAGAAACCATCTGCTTGTACTGACACGACCTGAAGTGGTTATAAATCTGATTCTTGAGACACACACCCAAAATAATCCGGCAGCATACTGAAGAGTGAAACCAACTGCAGATTGGTTTGGCTGTAGTCTCATATACTGCAAAAACTCAAATTTGGAAGATTTGAAAATCTGTGAAGTCTAAGATGTATCTGACCGTAATAGGAGAGAAACTGTTGCCCCTGATGTACATGAAACGTGAGTGTTGATACGCCATTGGAAAGAAAGTGTTACCCTTGATGTACATGAAACGTGAGTGTTGATACGCCATTGGAAAGAGAGGCAGCATCCATGCATTCAAGGATCATCGTAAGATCCATTTTTCTGCCGACTTGATTCACATAGGAGAAGGATTGCTAATAGTGTGATTCTGTGTAGAATTACCTTTACGTAGCCTGCAGTGCATTGATATGAACATTGATGTATTACACAAATTGTACATGAACTTTCGACTTTTTCTTTAATGTGTATATTTATCAAGTTAACTAAAAAACTTAAATAAAATTTGTACTCAAGATTCGTATTACGTTTGATGTTTTCAAAGTACAGTATCCTATATCAAGGAGGTAGCCTTTGACAGCTCTTTCATATTCGATGTGTAATTTTCGACAGTGACCACTTAACAACTGCGATTTAGCCGCACCGTCATTTATCCTGCCCTAGTTTTGCAAGATTCCCAAAGGATGCACACAGACACGAAACAGACATTCTGAATACACACAGATTCTTTGATTTCTTCTAAGGGAAGGTATTTTTGATGCTTGACGGAAAATTAATTCTTTTGAAAGTTTTTAGTTTCGAACTTGGCAAAATTATGGTTTATTGGTATATTCGTCAAAATTCTTCCATTGAACTTCTCGTCTTTACAGTTTCCCGTAAACTCGTGACAGTGAAAGGCTTTCATGACGTGGACCTACTCTTCGGTCAAAGTGACTGTCACGACTCGGCGAGCGCAAAAGGAGTGAATAAGGGAAAATGAAGTGTAGAGGTTAAATGATTTAATGTAGACTCGGATATAGAAAATAGAAAGATATTACAAGAATTGCGTATAATAACAAATAAAACATGCAGCAATTCTCATACACAATCCTCTCAAGGCTTGCAGTAGCTTGATTTCTTGATATTTTTTGCTCTTCTTTTGAAAGGTAAGATATGAAACTTCTACTATGACACAGCTCCTTACTTCACCCCCTTCTCCTGTTTATAGTTTTCTTTGTCGTTCTCCGCTTATCAGTCTGGCTAAGTTCTTTTATCTTGATGTTCCAAGCAAACATTATTATTAACGATGCCATCGGCATAGTTCTGGAAGTCCCAAAACCTTCAAGTGAACATTACGTAGACGTGCAACATATGCAATTTTTGCATCATGATCCTGGTCATACTTCCTGACTTTACCTGTACAGCCCAAGTTTTGCACATCGGATCCCCGTATCATTTTAAACTGCCTTGGGACCTACAAATGTGTAATGTATTACGAAAGAGTATAAAGATCAAGTACACAATTAATCCATTCAACGAATCTTTTCACACCATACATTCACGGCTGTTTACAGAGCGGCAGGCGACCGGATATCATATGTAATAGTTGCATGTGGCTGTATGTGATTGGACATCACAAACAGACAAGACAATCTGAGCAATGTTGTTGGCACAACTGAATGCCGCAAAAGACCTTCGTAGCTTGGCATCGCAAACCTTTGATCTTGGGTCATCGTGATTGTATCAATTCTTATTTGAAGCCAACAGAGAGTTGTAGGGATATCATTAGTAAAGTACAGAGTAATTTAAGTGAATTGAGATTTTTTCTGGTGCATGTTTTCTACAGCATCCATGCAAGCATCAAACGTCAAGTATCCTTTCATTGCGCTTTATTTCTAATCAAAATATTTAGTAGAAATACAACAGCCATGTTTGCCTCACAGAAACACTGTTCTGCTTTTAATTGCCCCAAAGTCATTTTGTTGTCTCCATCAAATGGCATTGCTAGTGTTTGACCTTGGGTCATCGTGATTGTATCAATTCTGATATGAAGCCAGCAAAGTGTCGTATTCGTATATCATTAGTAAAGTGCATTTGTTGTACCCTGACAGGGTTTTATTATGATGTTAAAGATATTGAACACTTAGCATGTCATAGTGTTACTGAAGGCCACCTTGTTTTTGTGGAATTTTTAAAATTCCCTGTAACTGAGAAAACGTAACACTTGAATGCCGTCAGACCAAGTAGTTACATTGAATCTTTTTTACAGTATTTAAATTGGACGTTATCTGGCCACAAGAGCTGATTATCATCTAGACAGTTTTTAGATTGTTATCCGTAACAAATGATTACTATAAAAAGCCGGAGAGATATAAAGGGACTTTTACGATAAGTGACGCTTAAAAGTTATGAAAATTTTATGAACATTTTTAGCTAGACACTTGCATAGTCGCACCTCTAAAACTAATGATACTGTTTTGTAATTGTAGCACCATCGCGCAACACAAGATGAAAGCCGGATTTTAGAGTGTCGAGTATGTTGGGGTTTAAATTTCAATGCGGAGGGAAAGTGTGACGTCACGATTTTTAAAATGTTGACTTCTAGAAAAAATTCTCAAAATTCATATAGCCCTATTAGTGAGACCGTCAATGGCCAAAATTGAGAGTCTTGCCTTTTCCCAACACCGAGATATCAGGTTTCAAAGTTTTAAATCTCTCTAACAAAACCTTGTTGGTTAATGCTGTATCCTAACGTTAGGATCCAAGGAAAATTAACAGTTATTAACAATTAAAGAAGTTTTGACCAGAGATTATTTAAATTCGAACGCCGCCAGTTTAAACATTATATACATCACAGGTAACGTATTTTGAGAAACAGCATATTCTAGGGTTGTCTTCAGGTATCTGGAGTCAAATTGTCCTATTTTCAAAACTTTTGGTTTGTGACATCATCACTTTTCCTCCGTATTCAGAACCAGCGAAGACGACGAAACTGATAATTATCTCCAGTATTGTTTGTCTTCCTAATTTTGGCTTTCTGTATGGCAGTAGGAAAAAGAAATAAGTAAGTAATAAATAAACGTTTCTGTGAACTATAATAGGCCTATATTATATTTGTCTTGTGTAAAGACTTGCAGTCCCCTCATTTTCCCCATAGTGCTTTGCCTTGGTGGATTATGAAGAGGCTTTCGACTTCATAGAGTTCGATCCACTGTTCACTGCCCTTGAAAACCAAGGAGTTGACTCTGGTTACACCACTGTGCTAAAACGTCTGTTTAGTAATGCTACCTCAACTCCAAAACTATATCAAGACTCTAAAAAGATGAAGGTTGAAAGAGGAGTAGGACAGGGTGACAACATCTCGGCAAAACTCTTTGCAACATGCCTCCTGGACGAGATCATTGGCAAGATGAACTGGGAGACAAGAGGAATCAACACGACGGTGAGCTCCTCTCACATCTGGTTTACGCTGACCATATAGTACTGATGGCACACTCGCCACAGGATCTAAATGAAATGCTGAACCATGCTCATCTCAGACGCAAAAAAGTTGGCCTCAACATGCATCTGGGCAACACAAAAGTGATGCTAAACCAGTATGCCAGAGGAGTATCAATTAGGCGGATGGAAAGAACATTGAAGAAATTGAAAGCTACATATACCTAGGAAACAAATGAAGTAAAAGTGGAGATCTCTTGACTGGGATAAAGAGAAGGATTGCATTAGGACAGGCAGCTTTTGGGAAGGTCGGCAGTATCCTGAAAACTGTAACTTAAGTATCACAATCAAGAGGAAGCTCTTCAATGTATAATTATGATGACATACAGATGCGAGACATGTCATCAAGTCAAAATGAACTTTTCGATCAAAGGAAGATGGAGCGTTTTTATCCAGGGCATCACAATACGTGATAGGCAGACGAGCAACGGGATGCGTCAACAAACAAGATGTTAGTGTTGCGATGAAAAATCTCAGAACACATATAGCAGGACATGTGGCCAGATTAGGCGATAACAGATGGACCATCAGGTCACAAGAGTAAAAGCTTCCTCAATACAAAAAGCTAAGGGAACAACCAAGAACAAGATGGAGCGATGACCCCATACGCCACATGGGTCAGACTTAGCAGAGGGCAGCCCAAGATAGAAGAAAGTGGTCAATGTTCAGGGAGGGTTCCTCAACTGAGTGAAACTACCTTTATTGATGACACTGATGATGATGAATAGCTTGGCATATAACGCGTAGAATAACGCCCATTACAAAACTTTTAGATATCGC